>VDFB02102966.1:0-45719 GCA_007258455.2 Sequoia sempervirens
GTATATGATGTGCAAAGTTTCTCTCTTTGGTCTTTGTTATCTTCCTAGATGTTTGGTTTCCCATTACATTGGTTTGAGGTTTGGCTAGAGTTATAGTGATCACTAGCTTGTGGTCATGTGTTTTCACTTATGTTCTTGGGTGATGACATGGAGGTTCCTTATAATATTTTTCCTTTGTTGGGTGTGGAGAACCTGGGAGAGCTATGGAGACTTGTGATGAGAGTTGTTCTTATAGGTTATAGTTTACAAGTTTTGCATATCATTATGGATGATTCCTTGGTATTACATGATGTTGTTTAAAATTTCTATATGATGTTGTTGGTAGACTTGGTATGCCTTGATCATTTTCAGATTTGCATTACCCATGAAGTGGGAGCTCTCAGATGTGTATATCATTCTTTGACAAGTTTTGCACATGGGGTTTATGATTGAAGAACTTATGGGTGTATATGTTTATGGAATGAGTTTACTATGTTTTGTATACCTTGGAGGTATGGATAGTTGGATGTATTGGAACTTGCTATGGGTGTTATTTCAGCTATGGGTTTTTTGTATCTTGACATCTATTGGTGCATATTATTACCTTTGGATTGAGTGTATGTGTTTGGGATATCAATTGAGTAGGAATTATGCTTCATTGTGATAGATTGTGTAGATTCTCTATTGGATGGCTTCTTATCTTTGAAACATGGAATGATGGAGGATGAGAGAATTCATGCTTAATTTGGTGGTCATTTTGATTCTTGTTGCAGAATATCTTCATGGAGCACATGGAGCATTTTGATTCCATGATGATGTTATATGTGGCTATATGGATTGTTCATTTTGATTCATGTTTAGGAGTTACTTGTTCCCCTTATGCAATGTATACAAGTGGGAGAATGTTAGGAAAAATGTGTGTTGTACACCTTGCATAATATATTTAATGTAATTATTCTTGGGGCCACTTTATGTTGCATGTAACATTGGGACATAGGTTAAGTTGTAAAAATGTAATTATTTAATATTGGGGAAAATAAATAAATAAAGTACCCAATATTAAATAAGGGGATATGGTTTTGTAATCTCATGGTTTTAGTCACATGGTTTTGTGTAATACCACTTAGTGGTTTTGTGGGAGCTTTCTTCTATAAAAGCAACCACAAAGGTAGTTATTAAGAGATGCAATTTTGCATGTTAGCTTTGGTTAGCATTTGTAAGGGTTTGAAGCATGGCACATGATGTGTGGTTGCATGCTTGTTCACATGGATTGCTTGGAGAGGGCTTGTTTATTCAATGGTGTTCATGGAGACTCAGAAGATGTATTGTAATATTTATTGTTGAATAATACATGAGAGATGGATGATTTTGGAGGTTTGTTTTTTTCCCTCTTGAGAGTTTTCCGAGGGCATATCTTGTGTCATATTTTCCTGGGTATGTTGTCTATTCTCTTGCATGTGTATTTTGAATACTTAGTTGCATAGATCTCTCTTTTGGCTTATGTGGAAATTGTCTTTAAATGACACCTACAAGTTTCCAACACTAAATGATTTTAAAATTAGGAGATGGTAAATGATTTTAAAATTAGGAGATGGTTAAGTCATGATGCTTGGAGAGCTCGGTATCATTGTTCAATGGGAGCTTTAAAGCAATGACTATGATTTCATCACTTGGTGATGGATGATCTTCTTTGGTGTTACAAATGTTACTAGGAGGAGCTCTTAGATCTTGTTGTTGTAGAAGGGTTCTTTCGCATTTGCATGGACACTATTTGGAGATGGTTCATCTTCATGATATTGAAGATGTGTAACATCTTGGAGCCATAGAGGACTCTTATGGTCTTTTGTTTGAGGTATTGGTGATGCTTGACATGTGATGTTGGTTTAGAGTATGGTGTTATTATGTCATGATATACTCTTGATTCTTGATTAGAGTTTTAGCATGATACATTGCTCTTGAGACCATTTTTTTTCACTTGGAGCATGTGATCTCCTAAGGGGGGTGTTTAAATCATGGTGTCATGATAGGTTCCTTTTTCTATTTTAGATGATTGGAGCTTTGACAATGATCTAGAGAGTTCTCTTTGTATTGAGTGAATTAGACATGTGCTTGACAACTTCATGAGAATGCTTTGGTGCATTTGGAGTTTAGAATGGGTTGATATTTTTTTGGTACGCATGGATACATGGATACTTAGGTGAGGCTTGGTGTTCTACTATGATGGGAGATGTGTGTTGAGATGGGTACTCTTGATGAGATCTCAGCTGGAAGTCTGAAGAGCCTACACCTTGGTTGAACATGAGTTCAACATAGACCTGTAAGGAGATCGCTCTTGGATGATTCATGATGAATTAGATATCTTAGAGGAGCATTCTCATTCCCCACTCTTGGTCTACTTGATGGTTTTTTACTTGAGAGGTATAACCCATTGTTCCTTTCAAGTATTTTGCTTATCTTTCATTGATATGGACCTTAAGCTATGGTCAAATGGCTCTGGAGGATTAAATTTGAGATATGTTTAGCATGGTCATTGTAGAGTCTAAACTAGTATATTGTAATCTTGGTAGAAACCACACAATTCAAAGGTATGACTAGCTGAACAGTCCACTCAACATTGTAAAGACTACATTAAATTATCAATAAAGGTTTGTAAACTTGTGATGGTGTTGCACTATATGTGCCTTTAGAGACCTGAGGCTACCTAGGTTATCTTATTTAAGGTATTCTACTAGATATAAAGTCACAAAATTACATAACAATGAAAGAAGCAAACTAGCACTAATGGCTACGGGTGCCTACAACTTAACCTATAACTGAATTGTTGCTAACAAAGAATTACTTAAACTAACTCAAAACTAATCAAGACTAGTAACTAAACTTATTATAACCTCTGGAGTACTATAATTTAACTAAATGTATTCGTGCACATGAACATTCATTGTTGATAATCAAAATATGAGAATCTATTTTGACTTACATACAATTTATGAAGTAATGATAACATAAATAACTACTACACATAAATAAACAACTGCAAATATAGTGAATAAAAGTTACCTTGAGTGGCATGCTCAAGTGGCTATCCTCACTTAACTAAACCAAATCTAAACCTTCAAATTCTACATATTCATATGAACTTGAACTTCATTCATTATGCATCACAAAAGATTACACAAAATCTTCCTCATAGATTGTATTCAAGGAAATCATTTCTAAATAATCAACATGTTTGTAGATGATAACTGAAAACTGGAAAGTAACTAATAACAAAATGTTGAAGTTAATTAACTTATCTAAGGACTCAACCACCAGCTATATACAAGCACGGGGGAGTTTATTCTAAACACAACTCCTAATTGAAATCATTAACTACAACTCCTAGATATCAGAGTATATAGTTAAGATTGAATTGTTCAAACTATAACTAAAAAGAGACAAGAGTTCTAATAGATTTAAAACTCTACAAAATAGATCTACATGTAAAACACACAAACAATTATCCAGAATCATATCAACAAAAGAATTATTCTTCCTACCTCCTTATTAACTGGCCATAATGATGGATGACTAACTCCATTAGGGTGCCTCCCACATTGTAGTTATTATACTCCATCTCATTTGAACTTCCCTATTTCACTATCTAGGTCCTCCTCCTTTTGTTGTGGCTAGTAGCTTCCAGCTTGTTGTGGGCTATACCGTCTTGGGATGCAAGTGATAATCCACAAACATATACAAAAATCTAACTACTATGATTAAACACAAAATTCCATCCACATTTTATACATAATTGCCACATATAAACCATGCAATGCTACTATATATCATAACTATATTTCCATTACTATAATTTAGGGTCTGCCAGGAGTAATAAAACATGAAAAAGATAACATAGCTGTGAGGGAGTATTATTCTAAAAGGATTGTCTAATAATGTATAAAAGTATACATAAAAACAACAAAAATAGGCTAATAAGGAACCCATTAGTTATCTCCCATGAGCATATGAGCTGAAATTCTCTTGATGTCATCCATGAGGAGTTGAGGAGGATGGTAGTGGCTGATTCTCCTAAAATGGAAATGGAGTAGTTTGATCTCTTGGTTTGAGGAGCTTACATCCATGTGGGTTGTACTTATACATGTATTTCAGGCTTTGATATCTTGATATTAAAACGGTACCAGGCCATTGTTATGGCTATCTCTTTAGGCTGTATGAGACTCATACTTGGCACAACCAGAATTTAGAGGTGTACGTAGAAGGAATGCTACATGTTTATGGTTTGTAGTCTCTCTCTTTGGTCTTGGTGTTCTTCCTAGATGTCTCAAATTCATGACTTTGGATGTGATATTTAGGGTGGATTAAGTGGTGATCACTAGTTTGTGATCACATGTTGTCACTTTAGTGAAGAAATGGAGGTTCCTCATCTCTTTGTTGGTTGTGGAGAACTGGGGAGCTGTGGAGGACTTGTTTAAAATGATAATCCAAAAACTAAAAACTAACTAATAAAATAAAAATATTGAAATTAACTTATCTAAGGACTCAACCACCAGCTATATACAAGCACGGGGGAGTTTATTCTAAACACAACTCCTAATTGAAATCATTAACTACAACTCCTAGATATCAGAGTATATAGTTAAGATTGAATTGTTCAAACTATAACTAAAAAGAGACAAGAGTTCTAATAGATTTAAAACTCTACAAAATAGATCTACATGTAAAACACACAAACAATTATCCAGAATCATATCAACAAAAGAATTATTCTTCTCATTTCCTTATTAACTATCATAATGATGCATGACTAACTCCATCAGGTGCCTCCACATGGTAGTTATTACACTCAGCTTGATCTGGCACTTCCCCTGTTTCACTATCCAAGTCCTCCTTTTGTTGTAGGCTACAACTTCCAGTTGTTGTGGGCTACAATGTCTTCTTGGGCTGCAAGAGGTTAATCCACAAAATACATACACAAAGCTAACTACCATGATTAAACACGAAATTCCATCCACATTTCATACATACTCACATATAAACCATGCAATGCTACTATATCATAACTATATTTCCATTACTATAATTTAGGTCCAAGGTTGTATAATAAGCATGAAAAGATAACATAGCATGTAGGAGTATTGTCTGAAAGGATTGTCTAATAATGTATAAAAGTATGCATAAAAACAACAAAAAATAGGCTAATAAGTGAACCCATTAGTTATCTCTATGAGCATATGAGTTGAAACTTTGATGTCATTCATGAGGAGTTAAGGAGGTGGTAGTGGGTTGATTTCTTGAAATGGGAAATGGAGTAGTTTGATCTTCTTGGTTTGAGGAGCTTACATCTATGTGGTTACATGATACATATATTGTGTTTGATATCTTGAGATTAAATGGTGTTGGGTATTGTTATGGCTATTATCTTGGGGTTGTGGAGGAGATCATACTTGGCACAACCAAAATTTAGAGGTGTATGTAGAAGGGCATGCTACATGTTTATGGTTTGCAATCTCTCTCTTTGTTCTTGGTGTTCTTCCTAGATGTTCAGATTCACGTGACTTTGGATGTGATATTTTGGGTGGAGCTATGGTGATCACTAGTTTGTGATCACATGTCACTTTAGTGAAGAAATGGTGGTTCCTTTATCTCTTTCTTTTGTTGGGTGTGGAGAACTTGGGAGACTTGTGGAGACTTGTTTGTAGATGATAACTGAAAATTGAAAAGTAACTAATAACAAAATATTGAAATTAACTAACTTATCTAAGGACTCAACCACCAGCTATATACAAGCACGGGGGATCTTATTCTAAAAAAAACTCCTAATTGCAATAATTAACTATAACTCCTAGATATCAGAGCATATAGTTAAGATTGAATTGTTCAAACTATAACTGAAAAGAGACAAGAGTTCTAATAGAATTAAAACCCTGCAAAACAGATCTGCATGTAAAACACACAAACAATTATCCAAAATCCTATCAACAAAAGAATTATTCTTCTCATCGCCTTATTAATTGTCATAATGATGCATGACTAACTCCATTAGGTGCCTCCACATGGTAGTTATTACACTCAACTTGATCTGGCACTTCCCTTGTTTCACTATCCAAGTCCTCCTTTTGTTGTGGGCTATAGCTTCCAATTGTTCTGGGTTACAATGTCTTCTTGGGCTGCAAGAGGTTAATCTGCAAAACATATACACAAAGATAACTACCATGATTAAACACAAAATTCCATCCACATTTCATACATACTCACATATAAACCATGCAATGCTACTATATCATAACTATATTTCCATTACTATAATTTAGGTCCAAGGTTGTATAATAAGCATGAAAATATAACATAGCATAGGAGTATTGTCTATAAGGATTGTCTAATAATGTATAGAGTATGCATAAAAACAATAGAAAATAGGCTAATAAGTGAACCCATCAGTTATCTCCATGAGCATATGAGTTGAAATTTTGATGTCATTCATGAGGAGTTGAGGAGATGGTAGTGGGTTGATTTCCTGAAATGGGAAATGGAGTAGTTTGATATTCTTGGTTTGAGGAGCTTACATCCATGTGGTTACATGATACATTTATTTTGTTTGATATCTTGATATTAAATGGTGTTGGGTATTGTTATGGCTATTCTCTTGGGGTTGTGGAGGAGACTACACTTGGCACAAACTAATCTAGGAGGTGTGAAGGGCATGCCACATGCTTATGGTTTGCGCCTCCTTGGTCTCTGGGTGTTCTTCCTAGATGTTCATATTCACTTGGACTTTGGATGTGATATTTTGGGTGGAGCTATGGTGATCACTAGTTTATGATCACATGTTGTCACTTTAGTGAAGAAATGGAGGTTCCTTTATCTCTTTCTTCTGTTGGGTGTGGAGAACTTGGGAGAGCTATGGAGACTTGTTGAGAGAGATGTTTCTTGCAACAATGTTGTTGTAGGATTTGCATATCTTTGTGGATGGTCCTTGGTACTACATGGTTGCATTTTCTATGTGCTATTATTCGTAGACTCGATATGCCTCAATATTTTCAGATTCAACATTACCCATGCAGTGGGAGTTCTTAAAGGTGTTTGTCTTCATCAATTGTTTGACACTTGGAGCTTGTGATTGTGGTTTATGAGTTGGATATGTTTTTGGCATGAGTTTACTGATGTTGGATAACTTTGATGTATGGTTGACTGGATGGGTTAGCATTTTTTATGGGTGTTATTTAAGTCATGTGGGTTTATCAATTGGATGTGAGCAGCCAATTTTTAGTTGTTATTCTGACTGATGTTTTATCTTATTCTCTAGAGGATTCTTTAACTTATGGGTTGTGTTTTGGTTATGAGTTTGGAGTTGTTTGATGCTTTTGTATAGCTTGTGAGCATAATGGAGTTGTGGCAATATCTTGTAGCCTTTGCTATCAATTTGATATGATGCTTATGTTCTTTGGACTAGTGCATATATACCTTGGCTTGTTCCTTTTCTTCCATGGGTGGTAGATTGGAGGACGATAGGGATCATTGCTTGATATGGTGGACATCTTGTATGTCAGTGCAGATGTCTTTTTGGAGCATGCTCGAGCATCGTTTGAGATTCATGTGGTTGTATGTATGGTTGGTGGTGATCTTTTTCATTGGTTTGACTCATAGTAGTTTGTTCCTATTGGATCCATGGACTCTTGGAAGGTCTTTGACAAGTGGGAGAATGTTGGGAATTGTTGTCTCAAACTTTTGTCCTATTTTTTAGGAGTTCCTATTTTATAGGATTATTTTCTATGCCAAAAAATGAAAAAATAAGCAGCTCCTATTTTTAGGAAGTGGGACCCATTAGAAGTTTCCTATTTTGTAGGGGTATGTTGATTGGTCAAATCGTGTCATGGGAGAATGCCACTTGCTACTTGGGTGCTCAATCCTGAAAAAATAATTTGTAAAATTCCTAGGAGGATCACTTGGATGCCAAGTGTCAATGTGTGGTGAGATTCGGGACCCGCTTGTTAGCATATTCCTTTGTATGAGCGTGGAGAGCAAGGAAGGGTGACACTATCATGAGGGAACTTTGAGCAAATAATATTGTAGAAAACCTCAAGAAAGTGTGTCATGATGCCATGTGGCATTAGTTTGACTTGTGGACCAAAGCTCGAAAGGGAAATTTGCTTTGTGAAGACTTATTTGTCACTCAGAGTGACTGGGAGTCTTGGTTGAGTTCTAAATTGGCAGAAAATAAGATTTTCTCATGGTGGATGCCTAGATTTATTGTTGCATGATTTATGGTGTTTTTTATCTTGCATGTGAGTGCATATTAGTTACATGTTTGTGCATGTTAGTGTATGATTGGCATGATGCTTTTATGGACAACTGAGACCAATGCATGTTCTCCATTATAGTTTGCATACATGCAAAGACCGTGGAGATGACATATAGAAATGTTAGGCACCCATATTGGAGATGTATAAAATGTTTAATGACTTATTCATTTGTATATGAGAGCTGAGCTTTTTGTAGGGGTTATGCTACTAAATTTTCTCCAGAGATGGAATAAGATGTAAATCTCCTGTAAAACCCATGAGCCTGATATTGTATTGTAACATGTACTCTTGTTGTTGAATAATATAATGGCTCTATATTTTGGAGTGTAGGGTTTTTACCCAAAATGGTTTTCCTCGTGTAAATATGTGTTCTATTCTTTTGTCTTATTCTTTCATGTTTTATGATTTTGTGTTGAATATGTTTAACGTATGTTATTGAAACTATTTAGATCTAGTAAGATCTAAAATTGCAATCACTTTCCTCTAAGGATTAATGTGAAAAACAAATTGTGCCAATTTCCACTTTATGACATAGTAATATGTGTTTTTGAGGTTTCTAAATGCAAAATAATGGTACCGAAGACACTTATTGATATCAAATGTCATTTATGGGATGCCCATTTTTCCCTTCAAACATGTATTTAAAGAAGACAAAGGAAAATGTTTTATAAGTGTATGGAGCTTACCTTCAAGGTAAGAAAAAGGTTGGTTTTCCAACCTCCACAAACACCATATATTTCTTATAATAATAACATATAAATGTGTGTGTTCTTTTTCCTAAGTATATTATGTTGGAAAATATTACATCATTAGATAAACAATAAATAATAGTTAGTAATAAATAAAGTTAGTTGTGAGAGTTATTCTCATAGTTAGTTTGATACGAGAATGTAAGGATTTAAAAATCCTAATGTGTAGCAATGTAATATCATCTTGGATATCCCCAAAAAATCAATATATTATTATGTTTTTATTATTTTATGCAATGGTTTGATCTCATTGGTTGTGTGTACCCTACCATTTTTAATATTATATCAAAGCAGTATTAACCTGTTTTCCTGTCAAGTGATGGCCAATCAAGGAAATTTATAGGTAAGTGCATGGATCTAGTTTCTTTACATTGTGAGCACGAAATATAGAGGGTTTCAAGTGCAGAATGAAGGATTTCATTTTCTATCAAAGTCAATCCAAGTGATTCAAGCAATTCCAGATTGAAGAAACAAATGATTAGTATCCTTGTGCAACAAAAGTGTGGGTGCATATGGTGTAAATATCTAAAAAAGACGATAAGAATGGCTTAATGGAAGGTTGGTATGTGAAGAATTTAAGAGATGAAGGATGAACAAAAAGGCATTGAAAAGTGAGGAGGACCAACATAGAATTTGTTGGGCGTAGTATTTTAAACCTAGAAAGAGGTCGCATTTCCTTTGTTGCAGTGATGGCTCTTATTATGGAGGAAGTGATTTCTTAGATAATTCTATAAGTCTGTGAATCAATTTTCTTCTATTTTATGCTTTAGAACATAATTTTTTTATTCTTGTGAGTATTGTTTCCTTCTGATAATTGTATATTTTATGGAGATAGAAAGATAATCATCTCAAATTCAATGATTGGTATTGTATCTACTGAAAAAAAATGGCTATCCAAATTTAACAAAGGGAAACCAAAGCAATTGATTGATTTGGAGCCCATTTTACATAATTATATTATTATAATTAAGTGATTTAGAGGAGGAGGCACTATCATGATTGATGGAGGCAATTTTTTGAGATATATTAATTTTTACTCAAGGTGTTGTTCCCAATTTGCAACTACCTCCATATAGAATCGAGTACCATATACAAAATTAGGTTCCTATGTGAAGAAAGTGCACTTGAAGGTTTCAGGCCATTCATATCAAAACTAGTTATGACTACATTGGCATAAGGCATGAAGATTTGTTGTGCAAGGATTCAAGTTTATTTGGAGTTTATAACTAAAAGGTAAATTTTTTGCATACATTTTTTAATTAAAGAATTTTTCTGAAGTTGCACAAGGATCTTAAGAATAACTTGTGGGAAATCAAAGCTTTTAAGGAGATGTGAATATCTCTAGAATCTAGAGTCATTAAAGATTTTTATTGCTTTCTTATGAGAGAGAAGGAAAGAAAAGACATCAAGGTTAGTGATTTCTCTCTACATGATTACATAGTTATTTCAATATAAAACCTTTCAACTTTCTTAATGACATATTAACTTTGATGATAGTACATTAGATAAGTTATAAAAATGAAAGTTGTTTTGATTGTGAGGGTAATGGTGGCATTTTCCACTATTTGAAAAGATTTATTATAAGGATATATTATTAATCAAATTTGACACCAAATTTCTTGCTTCTAATTATGGCCACGTGTATCAAACATTGCCTATATTCTTGGAGCCATCTATGCTATATTTGGTAGGGTTTATTGTTGAACACCCAGAATAATGAGAGGGGGGGTGAATCAATATTCCTCTAAACCAATTAAACACAACCCATCCAAATAACTGTAATGAAGAATGAAAGCATGAATACAACTATAGAATTGTATGACAAACGAACACCAATATTTTTACGTGGAAAACCCAAAAAGGGAAAAACCACGATGAGGGTTAGCTCACAATATATTATATCCAGATATAAGGTATTACAAAGGCTCACTACTAGGACGCACTATCCAAAAAAGAGCTCACAACTCACTAAGCAAGTACAAAGAAGGGTTGGAAACACTGCCTGTTTGAACTGATACAATAGCATCTATCATATGCCAGATTTTAGCTCCATTGAGGTACAAAATGATCATCATACATTCTACTTATCATTGCATTACATACATGTAGGTGATTCACCATACATGTCATAAATCTACTCTACTATGCCACATTCACATATCATACATTCCTTTTGTACTATTTCTACACCGTCACCTTCATAATCATAATCATCCACACCATCATCTTCTTTTCTTCCTCTCTTTTTTCTTCACTTCCCAAAAAGGCTTAGCAATGATCTCATATATATACCCACATTTAGGTGAAACTTCAATTAGATTCGCCTAATTAGAAGTAACACACAAAAACTAAACATGTTGTCCTCAAGGTATTTCATCCACACTTAGTGCCTAAGTTCCACACTCAATTATTCTCCTCAAAACATCAACCATGTTAGGTTGACCCAAAATAGACCTAAACACAAAGTCTTCAAGATCTTATGCAATTTCATCAATCAAGCTACCTCAAAACTCAATCTCTCATCAAATTCTTATTCAACTAGCATTCATTATCTTATCTTCATCATCGCAAAACAAAATAATTATTCGTGAAGAAGTGCAAAATATCCCACACTAGTATATTATTCAAAAGATAACTATGAGATACAGAGCCACACAATATTATTCATATCTTCTTGGAAACTATACATAATGTCACAAAAACTTGAACGCTGCTTCATTTGATGGATTCAAAGTTGTAGTTATGATTGTAGAAGATTAAACCAATGTGCAATGAAGTGCAGACCCAAAAATTGACAAAATGAACCACAATAGTGACAAAGGAAATACTTAGCCAAATTTCTAATAAACCATGCTTTCTTGATCAACTGGAACTGTACAAAGGTCGCCAAAAATACTTCCTTGTTATTCTAGAATGATCATCACAATGTTGACATCAATGACAACACTAGGTCAGCCAATGTATGTACACTTCATTATTGTCAAACTGCATCATCAATGACTCAGAGACTCACATGCAATCAAGTGAATAGAGTGTAATAGTGTCCAATTTGAGGTTGGAGGAAATGGAGGTGGGAGGACATCTATCATCGCAAACTAGCTTCTCACTTAGGGATGATTCATTTCCTAAGAAGAACGTTTTCTATTTGTGTCCCTTCAAGGAGCAAGGGGGGCCTTACTTTTGTTGATATTTCTTGTAGATGCATTTAATGAGGTACCCATGTACAAAAAAAAGAATCTCTAATAACCAAATAAAAGGAGAAAACCACATGGGAAAAACTCCTCTCCAAAAGAGAGAAAATGAAATAACTGCACTAGTGAAAGAAGGATAGACAGAGGACTCAATATGACTCCCCAAGGACTACTTTTGTCACACAAGTACAATGAATGTCCCCTCGATAGGAGAGAGAAAATGAGGATATGAATCCCACAAAAAGAAAGGGCTACTACGCTAATGATGAATGCCTGAAGACAAAACATGATCCACTACCTACAAACAAAATTTCTCCCCTTAGGAAGAAATAAATCTACTGGTGATTGGAGAAGCCATTCTCAAAAGATGGAAGAATCAGGAATCCAAATGATGTGTTCCTCTGAAAACTACTAAAGTGTTCACATGTTAGAATGAGATGATGTCAATCCAAGATCTTGTGAAGACTGATGCATAACAAGTTCCAAAGATGATGAAGATGATGGGCCAACACTGATGATGTGGTTATCAACAAAGAGGAGATGAATGTCCTCAAAGTAATCCTCCAAATATGCAATCTGAGACTCTATAAACAAGGATGATATGTTTGCAAGATATGAATCCCAAGTAGTTGTGTTTGCAAGAAGATGAATGTCTTGCTACACTTACCCAATAGGGGCCAAGTATGTGGTGATGCCAAGTTGATCATGAATAAAAAATATGGAGATTATGTCTCGATCTGAAGCGTGGGAAAAATGAAGAAAAATATTTGAACCATTAGAACATGCAAGACCTATGATATACTTGAGATCCTCTAAAATATCATCAAAGGGTATATAATCTACATCTACAAGAGGAATGAGACAATTTGCAATAGGATTCTTTGGGTATGTAGAGATATGAGGGTTTTTATGGATATCCTAAAGTTGAGTCCAAAGTGTGTGGGGACAATCAATGTCTGATTACAACACACATAGTGTCATGATTAACACAAGAAAAAATCAATCCTACAATATGATCAATGATAATACCCCATACTAATCTATTCCATGGTGTGTTTAGTGTAGATAGATTCCATAGATATAAGGAAAAATATTAAGCCACCTGAGATGTTTCAGGATGTCATTTTGTCAAGACTCATAATTATCCTTTTCTAGGATGACCCCATAAGGATGAATGTGAAAAACCCCTAATAATTCTTTAAATAAAAAAATCAGAGACTGATAACCTCATTGTATGTAAAGAGAATCAAAAGAAGTCATCTCACACAAACAAACTCTTTCTAGGTGCCAAGATGTCCAAGTAATTAAGCAAAATGTGAATCGCAAATAAACTAAATAAAATGCACCTAGGGTAGATTTTAGAAAAAAAATATATGAATGGATTTGAAAAGCTTTGAAATACCTTTCTAACACAAGAATCACAAAAATTGGAGATACAAGTGATAAATTTTGAGCTTAGAAGAAGAAAATGATGATTTGATTTTTGATTGAGGATAAAATGAACCAACAAAAAAATCTAATGATGAGACTTGCACCATTGGGAAGTATGCAAAACCAACTTTCTGAAAATATCATGTTTTCCTAATTTTAACACTGTATTCCCAAGTTATGATGAAAAGAAAAAAATAAGTTATTTAGGCCAAATGGGGGAGGGGGGAAAGAACATAGCTATACAATTGATGTCATGCTAACGCCAACATGATGTCAACATAGAATATTTGTAGGAATATTCCTCCTCAATTGAAAAATTTATTGGTTGTTGGAATATACTTTGGCAGCAAAATATGCACTTAAGATCCTTTTCATCAAGTGAAATTAAAGTGGTTCAAAAAATGTCGAGAAATTTTGTGGTTGTTGGAAAAGGGAATGTCGTTGATGAGTGACTACCAGCTTTTTGCTATTGGTGGGTGAAAAGTTGTTGATCGATAGAAGCTCATCAACGAGGTTTTAGGTCATTGATAATGTGAATGTCGTCTAATTTGACCACCTAAAATAGGTACATAATAGATATATGGTCCTACATAGGGGTATCACCCCTTGCCAAACAACTATGATTTTTGGTTTTTGTTTTGATGCTGGTAATTTAAAAAAAAACTAGAATAATAACTTTTTTGAAACCTAACGTAACACCCTTGATGTAGAGAAGGTAATGACAACAGGGTTGTATAGATCTGAACAACCCTACAAATTTTTGTATGGAGGTCTCTACTATTAATATTTTTTTTGTAATTGCTTCAAATTTGACAAAACAATAGGCAATATTAAAGCTTTTGGTCATTTTGGACTCAATGGTTATGCCCATTTTTCTCCAAGATGAGTCATTTTTCCCTCAAGGTAAAATCTCTCAAAATTCAGATAGGAAATCATAGATTTGGTGCTTCGATACCATGTTGGAGTTGATAGTGAACCCCACAACTTCCAAAAATAACTACAACAAAAATGCCTATCACATCTAAAGAGAAATACAATGATTATGCTCATGCAACCTTGAGAAGACAACACACAAGCATTTGATATTGAGATTAACCTGTATCATAATATGAATTATATGTAATTGAATTAATTACAAAGTAAAAATGAATGCTTATAAAAGAAAAAATGCAAACCCTAGTTGAGAGTTTGAATAGATTGTGACAAGTGTCCTTATCCTATGCAATGAGACAACTTGACCTATAAATAATCCAATCTAATAATAAGAAATACTCATAAATTTAGCTTAAGTGTAATAAAGTAAAATGGGCCTGATAATTAATCAAAGATTAATTAATTATTAGGTGATTTCCTATTTACTCCAACACCACAAGAACTCATGAGATAAAAAAATAACACAAGAAAAGTTCTTTAAAGACCCTTTACAAGCCTATAAAGCACACATATTGATAGTTAAGTACAAAGACTAAGGATAAAACACAAGTGTCATTACATAGATCACAAATTTCATTTTAAAAAGAACACAAATACACAAAAACATACAAAAAACCTACAAAAATACATTAAAATAATATAAAAAGAAAAAATTAGACTAAGATAAGAATCTCATTAGGCATACCAAAATGTAAGTGCCAAAATTTAGAACAAAACACAAATAATTAATACAAAAAGAAATCATGTTCTAAAATTTCCATACACCTCATATTAAACAAAGAAAGGGTACAAAATAACTGTCACCTAACACAAACTCTTTGATGGTTTTGATATGCTCAATATGTGATTGAGAGAAAGAGTTTGAATGTGTTGGTATGTTGCTTACTCTTTAGAGATTTCTAAAATTGAGCAACATGTATCTATAATGGTTGAAAAACTTATACATATGAAAATATCCTTGAAGAAGTGAGGCTTTATATATTTTTAGGCAAGAATATAGATGGTTGAGATTGTGTTTTCAAATTAGAAGGTTGAGATGCATTAAAATATGTGAGGAAATTTTAAGTGTTGACACAAACAACATATTAGATCCATATAACAAAATGATAGATTTGTGGCTCTATAAGTGAACCATAGGTACAAATTTGATCCCTCATGGAGTGCATAGGCTATTAAAATTCTTAAGCATTGTACAAATATAAAGAATTAGTTTTTACTCTTGTGATATTCAAAATGTAATGTTATATCAAGATTATTCTTCTCCCTTGAACAACATATTTACTTTCTATACTTTTAAATTTAGTTCTATATTTTGAATAACTATATCTATCTATTATTAATCTAAGTTAATTTATGCTTATCTATATTTATCTTATTAAATTAGCCTAAATAAAACCTAGGGATAATTTTTTATTTACAATTAATAATCATATATAATAAAAATATTCCATTATGGTAACTCCACACAAATACACAACCCAAATACTAAATCCTCTATCCCTTAGCAGTGTCAAGAAAACATGAAGAATACAAAACTCTTTAAAACACCATGCAATAACATTGAGTGGAAATGGAATGAAATATTTTAATAATATTTATGAGAGTAGTGATATGTGAGATCAAAAGATGCAATAAAAGACAAGACGCAAAACATGATTACAAATTACAAGGGCTACTAATGGTTTTATAGATTTTCCAAACCCTTCTTGATGTTAAATTTTCTACAATAAATCTTGATTAAAAAAATAATGATTTTGACTAGCCTCACCTCCTCAAATAAGACAATTAGGTTGTTCACTCTTAGGTTTTATAAATTTTCTAAACCCTTTTTGATGTTATATTTTCTGCAATATATCTTGATTAAAAAACTAACAATTTTGACTAGCTTCACCTCTTTAAATAAGACAGTCATGTTTTTCACTCTTAGGTTTTCTTCTTACTTGATACATATGCCACTATAGGTAGTGCACTCCATGATGTAGTGGCATTTTGTCTCCACCATCCCCTTTTTACAATATAAGCATGCTCTTGTTTCCCAATACCCCTTAGGGATTGTCCACCCACACATCTCACATCTAAGATGATGCAATCTAGTCCTTCATGGACCATCAACATCTTCATTGACTTAAACTAGTTTACTCCTATATAGACATTTTCATCATAATTCTATACAATATTAAAACCCTCAATTTAATAACTTTATTCCAACTAATTTTTATACACGTAATATAATTAATGTCAAGAGACATTCTACAATAGCAAAAAGTGTTGGAGTGTAATAATGTGAGCATGTTAACAAAAATAATTACCTTTAATCTTAAATTTGACAACCATTTATATATCAAAATATTGATATTTAATGATAATATAATATTTCCAAAATAAATAACATGTAAAGCAAAGATATATATGAAAGGAAATGACTATATTTTTTTAAGTTTAAATTTAAAGGTTGATCATCTTTTAAAAAATAAATTATGAATCAAGAAAAAAAAATTATTTATTAATTTTGAAAGATTTTTTACTTATTAATTATAGTTGAAACTTTAATGGACAAAAATTGAGTAAAAATGTAAACTTTAAATAATCAAATAATTAATCAAACTAAAATTATAAAAAAGAACACAAACAAAATTTTAAACAATAATAAATATTTTTTTTTAACATAAAATAAAATAATTCTTTAGTAAATAAAATAACTTCAAATTAACATCACTTCAATAGATCTAAATATATATATTAAGCATAATTTTTTTTCACACATTTTTTTTAATATTAATAGGTGATTTTAATGCTAGGATAGCTAGCATTCAAGCTCTTAACTTGAAAATCGAAGATAAAGAGAAGGATGATCTGCTATGGCTAGAAGAAGAAAACCATCAACTTTGGGAATGAACGTCTCAAGATAATAAATGCAATGCCACACACTATGGGGCAGAATTGTTGGGATTATGCAACTTATTCAACTTGGTAATATGTAATGGTATGGGGTCATGGCCGAACTCGGGCAACATAACTTGCAAGACCTACAATGGGAAAAGTGTGGTGGATTATGTCATCTTTTCTCGTAACTATACAACAAGGCTAATTGAGCTAGAGATTGGTAGATGTCCAATAGAGTTGAAATCAAATCATAATCCAATATATTTAAAACTTGAAATTCACATAATCAAGTAGCAAGGGGAACAAGACCATATCAGCAAAAATTAAGCATCTCCACAAGGTAGAATTCTCATGACCCAATAAAATTAAAAAATCTTCAAGGCTGCCCTCAAGAAACTCTTTCAGGAATTTGAAAGAAATTCAGCTTACATAAGAAGCACTCAATAAACAAGAACACACTAATTCCCCTAGTGCATAAGGCTTTGGGTGAGTGTAAGAGGGTTAGACCCAAGAGAGGAAATGCAAATACTTTTCCACCAAATCCGTGGTTCGATAAAGAGTGCAAGTTAACAAAAATAAAGCTTCGTGAGGGGAGAATGACAATAGCAAACAAGAAAGAATATGAAAAGGTGATATGAAGTAAAAAAGAAAGTATGTGAGTACAATAAGAATAGATTTGATTACCCTTGGAAAGTACAACCCCAAAAAAATTTGGAAGGAGCTACAAAAAAAAAAAATGGAAAATAATATTACAAGCTCACAATGGCTAGACTATGCAAAACTACTTTATGAACATGAACAGGATAAGCATAGTCCTCCAATAATCAATGCAACCATTGAGCTTTTCACCATTGAAGATATCAATCAATGCACAAGAAGGATGGTGGGAGGGAAAGCACTGGATATTGATGGGCTACAAGTAGAACATTTAAAGTGGGGTATTGAGGTCCTTGCACCTTGTGTTAGGTGCATTTTCAATAGGGCTATTCAAGATGGCTTCTCAGAAGGATGGAAAACTAGTGTTGTGATCCCCTTGTACAAAAGTGGTGACATAAATAACCCATCAAACTTTTACACTATTACGATTAATCCTCTTCTTGGAAAACTTTTTCGAAGCACGATTGAGCACAAGATTAGTAGTTGGGCTGAAAAAGAGGGAAAAAGAGCAGAAGGGCAAGCTGGTTTTAGGCCCAAACATTCCACTATTGACAATGGGGTTACTCTTAGATCCTTGATTGAAAAAATATGGGACGTTCAAGGCGATGAAGCTTATTGTTGCTTTGTAGACTTTAAAAAAGCCTTTGACCTGGTACCACAGGATAAGTTATGGAATAGAATGGAGGAATTGGGAGTTCCACATGTGCTTAGAGCGGCTATTCATAGGCTCTACGAGTAGGTCAGAGCTAAAATAAGAACCAATGATGGTATGTTGGAATGCTTTGGCAACAACATTAGTGTCAAGCAAGGTTGCCTGCTTTCTCCCACATTATTTGGGATTTACATTGATAATCTGGAAGAATAGATAAACAAGGTTGGTGGGGAAGGCATTTAGTTGGCCAACTTTGTGATAAAATTACTCTTATATGTCGATGATCTCATATTAATTGCTAAACTGTGCATGATTTGAGAAAACATTTGAAGGCTCTTGAAACATTTTGTCAAGTTGAGATGCAAGTGAACACTAGAAAAACCAAAATAATTGTGGAACATATTTTTACCTTTGAACATTTTTTGTTTCTAACCCTTGTTTCCTTTCCACTTCAGGATGGATCCACACTCGAAGGACAAATACTGCTCTCACATAAAGATGTGCAATGCTCCATGTGGTGGATGCGCGACTTTATATATATATTGTTTTCCTTTCGAGATTGAATTGGGACACATGTTAGCTTGGCGGGGATTTTCTTCAAAACCACTCTCACAAAATTTGAAATCGCCTGCTTGCTTGACACATAATCTATTTTTGTCGAGCAGTCTGTACCTTCCACAAAATGATCTTTTGGGGTGGAGTTCATCGAGGAGCACAACAAATGTCTTACTTTTGGGGTGAAACCTTTGAGTCGACGTCATCAATCTCCATAGTTGATCGATCAAATTTTGCCAAGTTGAGTTAAAATCTGATTGTCTTCTAATAGTATATCTTCGCTAAATATCTAAAACCATTAATGAAGCAGTTGAGACTTAATGAGTGAAGATTGTTACGATCTAATCAAGATCTAGGATTAGATTGTGAGCTATCAAATTCAGGCATTTGGTAGTTTCTTCTTCTGGATTGTTTGTGGCAGTGTCCTCTTCTTTTGGTTATAAATAAGGGTTGGCAGCAGTGAGGAAAAAGTTCTAAAGTTTTCCTTAAAAATATCTCGAGGAATATAGATTTTGTTTTAGGGAGCCTTATTTTCTTAGAGGTAGGAGGGTTTTTACAGAATACTATTTATTCTCTTTGGCATGTTATATTTAAATCATGAGAATTTGATCTATTAGGAAAAAATATTTGAGATTGTGCATTTTCATGGCCTTTGTCAAGTTTCTTTTTCGTATTTTGTTCATGTTGAGAACACTGTGTTAAAGCTTTATGTTGATATTCTTGATAATTATTTTACATGTTGTTAGCTTCTATGTTCTATGCTATCTTTCAGAAATTGGATTATGTCCATGATAATCTTTCATTTTCTGTAAAAGTTATGTCATTTTTCATATTATGTTGTAAAGGAGGAAAGATTATGTGAATATGTGAGTATTCTTGTTAATCTTTGAGGTTTTCTTATCTTTGATTGGACCTTAATGGATGCTTCCCATAGGGGAATTTGAAAGACTGCATTGTGCTTTCTCTATCCTTTGCTGCTTGTTCTCTTCCCAAGAATGAAGGGTCTATGGCATTCTGTGTCTATCTTATCATTCGTAAGAAATAGTTAAGGTTTGAAATGTTTTAAAAGCATTAGTGCATCACCATCTTTATGTTTTATTTTGCATTTCTTTCTACCCTTTCCCCCAAACACAAAGAAGAGATGGCTTTCTTTAAAAATCTTGAAGGTCATTCAATGAGGCGCAAATTGGTCCCCCACTCACTAAATTTCCCATAAGGTTGTTCAGAGAAGCGCAAGCTTTAATGATCAATATTTTTTTTTCTAGCACGCCTGGTGGGACTCGAAGTTCTTCAAACGTCTGATTAGGAGTCAAAAATATTCTTTAAATCAAACCTTGAAGGAAGAGGCTAGCAATTTCATTCCCAAAGTTCAAATAAGAGCATCTTCTAGAGGCCATTTCCAGTACTCCTAGTTACATACTTTGACACCTAGAAGGAGAAGACTTACAAGTTCCATATCACCTGTAAGGAGTAACAGGGTCAAAAGTGTTAGCCCACAATCCAGAGCTTTATCTACCCCACTAGGAGGCTGAACCTTCCAAATCGGAATACTCGTCTACCCTGTCCATAGGAATATGTTTACAATGGCTCATATAGATGCTTTTTCTCCTAGAAAATTTGTAACTTGGGATAGCAGTAGCCTGCTACAACCACCCACACCCCCAGATGAATGGCCAACCATACCCGTCAATGCTCTCAAGGCATTCCCAAATTTTTATGGGGAGGATTTTAATACCCCTTCCAAACATCTCCAAGATATACCAAAGGTATGTAGAGTACATAACATCGTGAAAGAGAACGTAGCCCTCAGGTTACTAGCCGTGTCTTTCAAAGGAAAAGCCTAGGATTGGTACAGGTCTTTGGTTTCTAGTTCTATCTGCTCTTGGGATCAACTCGGTGAGAAGTTGTTCGAGCGCTTCTCAAAGAAAGGCGATCACTCCTCTTTACTACAATAATTAATCACTATCAAGAGGGCCCCACAAGAGGCCATGAGCAACTTCAACAATAGGTTCTACAAAACTTGGCAGAGCATTTCTATCACAACTAGACCTCTAGCCATTATGGTGTTCATGTTCTATCTAAAGGCTTTCAATTTGAACATTGCAGTCATGATACATTCTATGGGAGGAGATACCCTGCTTGATGCATATGATTTGGTTGTGCACGCAGAAAATAGTTTGATCTACACTAGGAAGCTCCCACAACGACCGTTGATGCCCATGTTCACAAAATTTTTTGGTGGCCCCCAAGAAGAAGCAACTCCTAGTGACTTCACTTCACAAACAAGCACGTCAGTTGTACTACCATCCATGTATGTATACCTGGGTGCACAACCAAGCACATCAAGATCTTCTTTATTAGTAGCAGATTTCAATGATATGAAGAACCTCATGCGGTCCTTTGTGAATGAGCTAGTCCTCATCTGATGACAACAAGCAACACCTTTGAAGCCTCCCACACATACCTACCAAGGAGGAAGGCCATCTTATCAACAAAACACATATCAAGGAACTTCGAAAGATGGAAATCAACAACTAGTGCCTACAAATCAGATAGTCCTAGTCACCATGCTACTTCAAACTATCAAGAACAGCTTGATAAAAGATTTGGTCCTAGGCCAGAACAACCTAGCGAAAGATGATAACGCATGGTGTTTCTCATGTAATGATAGCCATATGCCCCAAAATTTTCTAAGGGGAAATCTTTAGCAGAAGATAGCGAAGCAAAGAGGCCAAGACGTGTTCCCAAACACAAAAGAATATTAGTCTCCTAAAATGGAGAATGTCCGCTTCAAAGTGAAAACACAAGGGATGTCTTTAGAGCAAGAGATGGATATATCACCAGACCAAGCACTTTTTCTTGGATGGAGGAAGAAGATGCAGTATTTCCAAATGATGTTTTGACGACTAGTGCCCCATGAGTACAATCAAACTACAACACAAGGTCCAAAAGAAGGCTAACTGGAGAATATGTACAACGAGTTCTGCAACCTCAAGTGGAGCAAGCCCCATAGGTCTAACCTACTCAGTAGTTGCAAGCTCTACCATTGCTAGAGAAAGAGGTGAACAAAACACTAAGTCCATCCATGTCGGATCATCCTTCCCTGAAGACAAAATAAATACTACCATTTAAACCTAAGGTCTTGCCAGTTGGAACACTAAACGTGGTAGAACAAATAAAAAAGGTGCCTGCTAATGTGTCTCTGTGGGACACTATATCAATTCCAGAACAAAAGACATTGCTCTAGGAGGCATTGAAGAAAGAGGAACAAATATCGCAAACAGATATAATCCCACCGCACAATCAAGATAGAGAAAAGGAGCCCACGTCAGACCTCCGACCTTCAGGATCCATGGCATACGTAAACGTCGCAGACAATGCAAACATGAAAGAGGTAAGCAAACCAAAGCCCACACCTTTCTTTTTGACACTTATTGTGGGAGATAAGCTTTTACACAATAACATGATTGATTTGGGAGCTAGTACCATGATCATGCCTAAACAAGTGGCCGACGACTTGAAACTTAAGTATGAACCTCTTGAGAAAGGGATCACGCAATTAGACGAGAAGAAAGTCTCGACCATCAGTCGCATCAATGATCTATCTTTGACCCTTTTCTTGTGTCCAAGCCAAACTGTCGCACAAGAAGTAGTCATGATAGACATCCCTCAGTATTTGGGATGTTTCTTTCAAGGGACTTCACGACAAAGCTTGGCAGATACTTGGAACTTGATTGGTCTCATTTGATATTGCGGACGAAGCACAGAGCGGAAATTAAGATTTTATTAGAAAATTTAAACCCAAAACATATAGCAAACAATGCAGTATTGTGCTTTGAAGCAACACATACCACCTCAAAAAGGGAGACGTATTGCATAAAAATGTTGGAAGACAGAGGACACAAGTGATTAGACCCTTAAAGAGGAGGTCATGCTCAATTAGTTTATTGATTATGACCCATTCGAGAACTTCCATGCTACCAGATTGGGCACCTATGTGATCTTTGACGATGACCAAGTCTTCCAAAAATTGGTAAAGGAGCAGGAAGAAACCAGCGGATTGGGCGACAACAGTCTATGGACCTTATATTTCAATGGTTCCAAATACAAGATCAGTTCTGAAGCAGGCATTCGACTGATATCTTTGATTAGATCAAAGACCCTCAAAGCTTTCCACTTCTAGTTCCCATGCTCGAATAATGATGCAAAGTATAAAGCTTTGGTCCATGATTTGATTCTCATAGAACGAATGGGCGTGAAGAGAGTACAAGTGTTCAGAGATTTAGAGCTAGTCGTAAGCCAAGTCCGCAGATAGGTAGCTGCGAAAAATGTAAGAATGACATCTTACAAGCACAAAATGTGGGATATGGTCGATAAATTTGAATCTTTTAACATATAGGTTGTCCCATAATCAAAGAATGTCATAGCAGATCAGATGGCTTCGATTAGTTCACAATTTGAGCCAACCCACAAACCAACAAGAAAATTTAATGCAATGCAGATCGTTATCCAACCATCAATTCCCAACAATGATCAGAATTGGTAGGTTTTTGAGGATGACGTTTAGATTGCTGCTTTTTTACAAAAATCAAGGAAAGCTTTCAATCATTCTATTGCGTGAAAATTATGTAATCACCTTTTCAATAGATTACACAGCCTTGATTTCAACCACAGTTGTGTGAGATGTAATCTCTCCTCTCAAAAAGGGGAGGCGCCCTGCTTACTGCTTACTGAGACTAAAGTAAAACTAATTAAGTATTCACAAAATGTACAGTACAATTACGAGATGGGGGTGTGTTACATTCATACTTCTCTCTTTTTTTAGAGAATATGTTTTACAATGCTTCAAAGTTGATAGTTCTAATTCGATACAACTTTAAACTAAAAATAGAGTAGTAATTCCAATATCTCTATCTTGTCAAAGCAAATCTTAGAGATACCAGGTATGATAATAATAAACAATAAAATAAGAAAGAAAAGCTCATGAAGGCACAAAGTCGTTTCGTAGATTTTCACTAATGGATCCTTGAGAGATGTAACGTTTGTTCTATTAGAAGCAAAAGGTCTTATTTGATACAACAATTCCACAAACAACATGAACAATTACAAGAAAAAAGTATTGTAGATAATCCACCAATAGTTATCCAAACATAAACACAAATCCGAATAAAGAGTGCAACACAAAGTCTACACAGATTTATTCAAATCCCTTAGATCTCACACACTAATCATCACCAATTTGATCAAACCATAAGAGAAATGATTCCAACACAAAGTATGGTATGCAACTTTCTTCTTTATTGATCAAATTCAGATTCACAAAGATGAACACAAAGTTTGATACATTTGTTTCAAAATGAGTAGCACTTCATTGTAAGAGATAAAAGATAAAGATTACAATAGAATTCCCTCTTATTTATAAAAGAGAGGGAAGAGAAAATCTAGGAAATTAGATGAGCAAAATTAGGAAAGTTAGGTGAGCTAAATTAGGAAAATCTCACCTAACTTTGACTTAGTCAAAAATGTTGTCCATCTTTTTGGGAAAACATCTTAAATTTTACATGTAATTACATTTGCTTAAAAGACATTTAAGATGTCAAAAACTATTTACAAAAAGCATAAGGGAAAGCATAAAACATTCAACACTGGAGAAAAGAAGCCTTCATGGTTCCTTTCTTTGGGCACGAAAGTCTTCATATCTCTTTCTTGTCTCCAGGACGAATGCCTCATCTGGACCAACAATGTAATCAACAATGGTGTGAACTCTGGTGATTGATCTTTTTGTAGATGAGTGAATCTTCTTACACCTGGTAAGATGTGTCTTGAGGTTATCAAGAGTTAATCGTATATCACAAATGACATGCATGGAGGCCTTTGAAAATTTTGCATCCTCCACTTGCTTCATGATGGCTTCCTTGTAGATCTGGGAAAGTTCAATGGCCGGGAGGAAAACATGATCTTCGTGAAGGAGCTTACCCGGTAACTCCTTAATTCCATTTTCAAGGATAGTACGATTTCCTTCAATATCTTCTTGCACTTGGTGGACATCTTCGATAAGAGATTTGATCACTTGAATGTGGTGCTTGAGTGATTCTCTTACCTCCACATATTTCTCCTTGTCGAGAATTACCCCAACTTCCACCAACTTACTGAGCTTTTCCTGCTTCATTTGTGACCAAAATGATAGGAATATTTCCATTTCTTTTTGCTCTTGGGAAAGAATACTTTCTTCTTTATCAAGCTTTGATTTGAGCTTGGCTATCTGGGTGGCTTTCTCATCTGCAACATTTATAACCTGTGAACCATGTTCTATAATTTCATCAATGAAATCATACAACACTTTACCTTTAGAGGAAAGCTTCTCTGCCTTTTTCATTATTGGATCCTCAGTTTTTATCATAAGCAAAGGTTGTACATTGCCTGAAGATCCAAAAAGTCTCCTCAAAATAGGCGCATAATGCTCGACCTTCTACTTACACATATTTCGGGCTTGTTTCATTTTGTCAAGCCTTCCTGCCAACACATCTAGGACTACTTGTGCATCTGCCTTGGCACTTTCATTTTTCACTTTGTTGAGTTGGAATCTAGTGACAGTGTAGTCCTCCATGTTTACATCTCCTTCCTCTTGTGGCAGTATACCAATCTCTGGATATTTATGACCAGTCTTGTCAACATGAAGCCTTGAATGTACTTTGGCCTTCTTCTTCCCCTTGGCTTTTGGAGGGGCTATCTCTTCAAGATCGAGCTCTTCTGGAGAGATCATTTGTTTCTTTCACTTCAATACTTGAGATACCAACCAAGGGGGAAGAGAGGAAGTATATGCTTCTTGAATGACCGTTAACTCTTGTGTCACATCTGCTTCTGTAGAAATGACTGGAATGGTGACAATTGGGGTAGTATATGTCATGACTGCTCCATTAGATTGCTCACCAAGTTGACCTTGCAAATATTCATTCATAAATATGTTGAATTCAGATTTAGAAGTGATGTCATAAGATGGAGATGACAAAATGGGGATGGATGATGGAGAGCTTGACAAAATATCAATAGTTTGTGTATTTGAAACTGTAGGAGGAGTGGCAAGCACAATTGATGCTACAGGGGAATGAGAAACTCCACTGCATGTATGGTAGATGTGGGAGGAGGTGTATGAGGAACATTTGAAGTTACGAGCGATGACATTTGGGGAAGATTTTGACAACATTCTCATGTGGAGATAGAATTTGTTCTTCATCATGCCCGAGTTCCTATTCATCACCTTCTTGTTCACCTTCTTCTTCTTCGAACTCTCGTTCTTCTACAAAATCTTCTTCCTCATTAGAATATTCTTCTTTAGAATCTTCTTCTTCGGTAGATTCCTCGCTTTCATTTCCTTCTTCTTCAGAATATTCCTCTTTAGAAGCAGGCCCTTTTCGTTTTGTATAAGACGGTTCAGATTCCCTAGCCTCTATTTCTTCAACTGCCAGTGTATCCTTCTTGCCAAAAATGAACTTGATTCTAGGGCCTCTTCGGGAAGAAGAGGGAGTAGTCACATGCTTGTCTTTTGTGCAGAGTTCATGTTGTTAGTTGGCTTTTGTTCTAGGTACTTCTCCTTCTGACTCTGTCCTGAAGGATTTCATCTAGAAACCATGTTTGTGCAACCATTATGTTGTGTTGGCCAATATGGGAGCAAGTCTTTCCCTAATGGAGACACTTTCCTTCTTAGACCATTGTACTGTAGGAAAAGCTCTCTTAGAAATTTCATTTTCATCATAGGAAACATTCATGATGTCGCCAGGATCTTTGAAACCCTCTGGTAGGTCAGCAACACCAATATCCCTTTTTCTCTATGATTAGCCTGCAATAATCCATTTTGTGGATTTCCTCTTCATCTCAACATTCATCCCATATGTCTTCGAAGCAATGCTTGTGTCTGTGACCCTTCTTCAATTTCCTATTCACATTTTGATAATCAAAGTCAAATCTGTATTTGTATTTCCTTATGGTCATGATCTACATTTTTGCAGCAAGTGACTTTTCCTTTTGCACACTGTGAATGGTATATCTACCAATTGTTAGTGGAAACTTGAAACCCAGTTTGTGAATTCTCATTCAATCCTTGTGAAATAAAATAAGCTATATGTATAGCTCCATCAATATCCACTTATCTAAGGGATATCTAGGATATATGTAAGGACACCCAATGTAGCAACCTACCCTCATGTAAGTGAAAGTTGGAAATTGCAAGAATATAAACCCGACCTTACTCACCACTTTGTAGGCCTCGTCAGATACTCTCTTCTTTTCGAGAGTTGGGTCAAGATTGAAAAGTAGAGGTGAAAAGAAGGCATATGTGACCCTCCTAAAATGATGAAGACTTTCCTTCAACTCCAACTGATAGAAATACTTATACATGGGTATGGAGTGTCAGTTTCCCTTTGTAGACAACCTCGAGAATTTCCTCATCACGGCTGTAGCATACACCGAATAAGAAGTCATATAGAAGTTCAAAGTGGTTGGTACATTTATCAGTTGCTCATGAATTTTGTCACTGATTTGTGTTCCCCAATCAATATGAGCTTTATGTCTCCTTATGATTCAAATGTATTCATACATCCTCTCCTGAAAATAAGATGATTTAGGAAATCCTTTAACCCTACTTAAGAGAGTAATCATATCCTTGACATCTTCTTTGAAGTCACTCTTAGGAAGCCCCTTTGGCCATCTTGAGATAGTAGGCCTAGGTTTTTTCAACCATTGGTTGGATCTGCATCATAAACCTCCTATGCCTATTGCATTGAAATCTCTATGTATTTTTCCATGTGTGGAACTCTAAAAACAATGTCAAAGAATTTAGGGTCTAGCCTCATCATCACTTGTCCAGAGGAATCTATTACACTTTTTCTCTCTCAAATGTAGTGGGATGCAACCTGGAGAACAAACTATGTATGATGAGCAGATGTCAGGAATGTGGACACTAGATGTAGATTGCTATGGAGAATAGCTCTCAAGCTGTCTTGCAAGGGATTTTGTTCAGTTCTTTTAACAAAGTCTTCAAGATCCTGATGACCAACCTCGGTGTCCTTTATTTCATCTACCTTTGAGATCACCAATTTAGGTAGAAAGACACCTTGGTATTTATATTTCATCTTTCCCTCTTTCTTAAAAGATGATGGAAATTTCTTTGTTGTCATCTAGAAGAACTAGGATCAAATGTTATCACTTTTGGGATCACTTGATGAGATCTGGAGAGAAGCTGCAAGGATGGTGAATCAATAAATGTTAGAGAGCAAGCAAGCAACTTGGAGCAAGTGAAATGAGCAATTTTGTATGGAAAGCGAGCTAGAGTGAAGAAAGCGAGTCGAGTGAAAAGCAAGCGATTTTAGAGTGTTAGAAAAATCTTCCATTTATGTAGGAGTGCTGAAAATCAACACTCCTACATGTTTCTGCATGTGGGAATGTCAAAAGTGTCAAGGCGCTGAAAATCAACGCCTTGACATTTTGGTGATGTTCAAGTTTATGCTTGGGCATTGATTTTTAGTGCTCAAGCATTTCTCCATCCTTTGAGTTGAGTGCACAAGCGAGATATTTCATTGCTTCAACATATGTTTGGAAAGAATGCTCCATGTAGGAGCAATGATTTTTACCGCTCCTACATCTGAGAGTTTGGCAAAAATATTCAGTGTTGCGCGGTGAACAAAAACAATGCCTCGACATTCAAAATTTGGGAGATCCATTGATTGTGCAAGAGCGGAATTTTTCTTCATCTCTTGCATGTGAGAGAAAAACCAAAAAGTGCTTGAGCGGTGAAAAAGATCACTCGAGCATTTGGAGACAAGCAGAGGTTTGCGTGGTGAATAGAATTCACCAGCTGAAAATCGAGATGAAGTCAGGTCAGAAATCCGCTCAGGACAAAGGAGGAAAAACGAATAAAATAATGTGACTATGTAAATCAGTCCGTCTGAAGGATCCGGCTCAGCATCTTATAATGCTTCTCGGGCGAAGATTATCCGCTCAAAACGTCGACATAAAGTGTGTCAAATCTTAAATCATGATACTTTCGGTCGCTATCTTTCGCGGGGAAAGTCGATAAATAAATGGTCACCATCTTCCAGTGTAATTAATGAAACTTGGAGTTTGCATTGATGAAGGTGGATATAATGGAGGAATACATGCACGGGTGCTGAAAATCAGTGCTTGTGCATATTAAAGAGTTGACAAAACATAAAGTGCACAAGTGTTGATTTTCAAAGCTTGTGCATATTACAAATTGGAAAAAGTGTAGGAGTGTTGATTTTCAGTGCTCCAACATATTTCACTATTTTGACTAACTCTCAACTTTGAGAGTTTGTGAAAATATTCGTTACGAAGGTCTTCGAGAGACGAACGTGGGGGAACACTCAAACAGTTTGTTTGATATTTTAGAATATGCATCAAGGTGAATTGAAATTTTCCTTGTTTTGCATGCTTGAACATCACAAAACTATGAAACATACAAGTTTCGTAGGGGGGTTATCCGTGAATCGAGCGCCATTAGATTCCATGACAACACACTCACAGTCTGAAGGCAAAGGAGCTACAAAAGAAGAAGTAATTTAGTTAAAAGGCAATAAGCTCCCACGAGGCTTGTTTTCTCTTGAAAACCTCTTCAACTGCGAAGATGCAAGAAATAGCAAACAAAGATTCACTACCAACGAAGGAGACTATGAAGATCTTGATGTCAGGAATGGCAGAAAGCTAAAGGTTGGAAGAAACGTCCCATAAAGGGACAAGGAGAGACTAAAAGGACTATGTGCTAGATACAATGGGGTCGTAGCGTGGACTTACGAAGATCTTAAAGGATATGATCCAGGCATAATTTAGCACACTATTGACTTGGCTGAAGGCTCGAAGCCCATCTGACAGTAACAAAGGTCGATCTATCCGAAGGTTGAGGCATTGATAGCACAAGAGCTCACCAAATTAATCAAATCAAGAATCATATACCCAATCAGACATTCCACCTAGGTATCCAACCTTGTACCAGTGCAGAAGAAGAATGGTGATATTTGGCTTTGCGTGGATTTCAGGGACTTGAACAAGGCCTCGTTAAGAGATCACTACCCTTTTCCTTCAATGGAGCAAATTTTGTAGACCATGGTCGGATCAGAAATGTTCTCACTACTCGATGGTTTTTTGAGGTATAACTAGGTCTATGTGAAGGAAGAAGACCAACACAAAACAACGTTCACCACCAAGTGGGGAATGTTCACATACTCAAAGATGCCCTTTGGACTTTCCAATGTTGTGCCACTTTTTAGCGAGCAATGGATATCACCTTCAAGGGGTTGATTAATCAGATCATCCTGATATATCTAGATGACTTGACTATTTTTTCAAAATCAAAGGATGATTATTTTGATCATCTGAAGAAAAAAATTTAGAAGTGTCAACTGTTTGAGATTTCTCTAATCCCAAGAAATATATCTTCAGAGTGTCACAAGGAAAGCTATTGGGTTTCATTGTTGCAAAAGAAGGAATAGCCATAGACCCCGAAAGGGTGAAGGATATAATAGAGCTACCACTGCTAGTCAACCAGAAGGGGCTATAGTCCTTTCTAGGAAAGATCAATTTCGTCAACTGGTTCATTTTAGATTTTGCGGGCATCGAGAGACCTATCACACTGATGTTAAAGAAAAATTTAGTATTTAAGTGGACTCTCAAAGGCAAGCTTGCTTTCGAGCAAATAAAGGAATCCATCTCCACAACCCTAGTATTAGCTAACCTAGACTTCCCAAGGATTTCCTGCTCTACGTCTACAACAGCCAACATAGCATAGCTTTGGTACTCACCCAAAAGGATGAAGAGGGAAGCAGGGAACATCCCATAACATTCCACTCTATAAATCTTAAAGGATATGCGATCATGTACAATTTTCTTGAGAAATAGGCCTTTTCTATTGTTAAAATCCTTAATAAATTTCAACACTTGGTGTCGGTAAATAGAATCACCATCCTCATCGCCCATCCCAGTGTTTGGGAATACATCACTAAATGCAAGATAACCAAAAAGAGGGCCAATAGGATCACCAAGATCCTAGAATATGATGTAGACATCTAACCGACCAAGCTGATTTGAGGAAGAGGTCTTTGTGAATACCTCTCGTAGGAATTAAGCCCCCAGATGGAAGAGGAGACCAACCAGGTCTATACAAATCAATTTGAGTTTGATGATTCATGGGTGGCAGATCAGACACGATTTATGCAAGAAGGTCTATACCCGACCAACATCTTGCCTCACAAAAGATGATACTACTAACTGCAAGGCACCAGGTATGCATTGATTGAGGGATTTTATTTAAAAGAAATTATGATGGCATCCTTCTTCATTGCATAGATAAGCCACAAGCGAAAAGAGTCTTAAATGAATTCCATAACAGTCCTGAGGTCAAACACTTCTTCGCCAAGACTACTGCTTTGAATATAATGCGAGTAGGATATTACTGACCTTCCATGTTCTCTAAGGTGCACCACCTGGTGTGAAAGTGTACTCAATGCCAATATTTTGTTGGAAAGTGCAAGAACTCTGCCATGCCATTGAGCGTGATTGTGACCAAGGAACCCTTTGCACAATAGGGTTTAGATTTCGTCGAGATGATCAATCCCATCTCCAGCGCAGGCTATAAATGGATACTTATGGTGATTGATTATTTCACAATATGGACGGAGGCCGTTTCTCCAAAGAATGCTACATAAACATTAATTGTTAATTTTCTTGAGGAGTTAGTGGCAAGGTTCGAGTCGCCTAAAACTATCACATCCGATAACACATGAGCCTTCGTGGGTTCTAGGATGTCAGACTTCGCTCTCAAGCATGGAGTCTACCTCAAGACTTCATCCAATTATTACCAGCAAGTAAATGGGTTAGCAAAGTCGACCAACAAGAATTTGATTAGGTTAGTAAAGTGTATTGGGTCAGAACTCCAAAAGGAATGGCACAAGCATTTGCGAGCTACTTTGTGGGTCGACAGAATTACACCTAAGCAGATCTTGAAAGCTTCCCCCTACAAATTAGTGTATGGAAAGGAGGTGGTTCTACCCATTTTCATAGAAATTATGACATTACAAATTTTGAAAGCCTTGGAAGTCAAGGAAGACAATAGAATGGAAGTGAGATTGGCGAAACTTCTAAGCCTCGAGGAAAAAAGAGAAAACACGTATGACGCCATGATCGAGCACTAGCAGATAATCAAATGATGGTTTGATAAAAATACCTCTAGCCCAGAATTCAGTAAAGGAAGCCTTGTGCTAAAGTATGACAAACGTGCTACAAAACTAGGGTAGCATGCCAAATTTGACTCACTATGGAGGGTCCCTTTCTGAATCCATGCTTGCAGTACGAGCTGAAGGATATGGACGACAATATTTTGGGTATACCGGTAAATGGTATTCATCTAAAATTGTTCTATTAAAGTATACAAGTTCTTTTAAATTTTACAATTATGTACCATATGTAATTTTTTTGTAAAATATGATATTTTTGCGAATAAGCCATGAGAGTAACACAAGAATAGCAGAAAAAAGTATTATATTTATATTCATTGAAAATATTTACACTATAATATGCATGTCAAGCTAAGGCTTCAAGAGAAGTTTGAAGCCTTCTCGTTCAAAACCCAAAAAGAGATACATTTCAAGAAGCAAAAAGGGAGGCGACACAAAATGAGCAGTGAAATTAAAGCCTTCATCTGTCACTAGTAGTTAAAACTATTGCTTCTTCGGGTTCTTTTCTTCAACATGGTAGTAAGGGTTAACAACATAGCACACATAGGCATGACACGACACAAACCTCAATCCTTAGCACCACACCTATACACTAGAAATTTGAAATGATTCTTCCAGTCAAGCCTAGGAATGCGCTCCACTTTGCACTCCCTCAACAAGAAGGAGACTGCGGGTTGAGACATTGCACGATGCCTCTCCAAGTCCATGGTGCAAAAGTCAGTGAGAAAGGGCAGCCAGGGAACCACTTCCCCATATTCAATGTTCTTGTGGATGTTCATGGTGGTTGAAATGTCGACACTAGGGACAACTACTTGCACGATCTCGTTGAGCCTGTCTAAATAAGATGAATCGAACATAGCATGGCACATTTCGATAATCCAGGGCTTGGAGATGTCTAAATCCAACAAGGAGGCCATGAATTGGGAAATGACGTTGGAGTTGCACCACAACTGGTTTCCATCCTTGACATAATCCTTCCCAAGCACCCATTTGATCGCCATGATGACGAGGCAGTCGTTCTTCCTTACCAGGTGCTTGATTCTATTGCTACTAATCTTTCCCATGAGGGAATTTTGTAGCTTTCGGCTCAGGAGCCGAATTGGGGTGCCTAGGATAGACATGATAGTAGTAAGCAAGGTAAAGGCTAGCAGAACGGAAAATAAAGCAGGAGAAGCTTACTAACTCAAAAGCTAATTTAGTAAGTTTTCACTAAATTTGATGTTGCTATTTATAGAAAAGGTGTGTCGACGAGCTTTACAAACAAAAAATCCATCTCCCATCAGACGATAACGAAAAATATATCAATGCAACAGGAGGCGAGGGATGAATCATACAGAGGATCTAGAAACGAGCCTTGAGAAATTAATTCGGGCGTTGGGAGTAAATGATCGCGTGTATCGATTGCTGCCATGTGTCCAATGTCATCATCAATGCTAGCTTATGCGAAAAGACATTTCTTAAAACACTAAACTCTGCCAAATTAAATGAAAATGTGTTTTCAAAGTACTTTTCATCGCTCAAAGCACACTTTCCATTGCTAAAATGCACACTTCCCACCGCATAAGGCTTATTTGTGAAAAAGGCAGTGAAAGGAATGTACTAATTACATTCTTGCGACAGATTTGACATTCCCAAGGGATATGGATCCCACTCCACATGTATCACCTTGCTGGCAACACTTAGCGAGCTAGTGGTAATGACAAGCCTTATTGCATGTGCGTGCGAGAAAATTAAATGCACCCAAAAAGAATTTTTTTGTTAAGTATCAAAAACTGCAAGTAACCGTTTCTTTGAAGAAGCTTTCTGCAAATTCTTCAAATGCAACAATGGCAAATGCATCATTTTCTAGTCGACAGGTTGGAGTTTCATCTACCAGACTAGGCTACACCAACATCTTTGGGAGGGATTCGTATGCTAATGCCCCAACGTCGGAAGAGCAGAGTTTTTCTCATACTAAAACTATACAAGCAGACAACCCCGTTAAGCAGGAGACAGTTAAAGATTTTGCAGACAATATTTTTGACCCAAAGTTGCATATAAACCCTAAAAACCTTAGGGAAGGAGAAATTTAGAGAATGGTCACTCATGGGGAAACTGAAGGCTTTGTGGCATGGCTATGGTATTATGGTTTTCCATAATTCATGTTGCCCGCCATACACCCATGTCTAGAGCCGGTGGATGCATGCACAAAGAGGATGGATAAAGAAATAGGGGTGATTAGAGGCAACAAGTTGAGGGTTATAATCAACGCAACAACCATCTGAGATATGTTGTTCATCCCTATAAACTGGGGTGCCAAAAGATTCAAACACAAAATAATGGAGGACTTTTGGAAGACCAAAAGCAAACAATTAAATTTTTATATGGATGAAACAAATGAGAAGTCAGAAGGAAAGCAACTCATCTTCCCTCTATTATGTAGAAAGTTCAAACTAGACATATAGGCCATATTTGCAATGTTAGCTTCTATTTACGACTTTAAGGATGATGAAAAGGTTTACGCATTCCAAATGGGCTTGAATTTCATGCTTAGGAGGGAGAAAAGCCAAAAGCATTTTGATTTTGCTAATATAGTGGCCGAAAATATGTTGGACCAATTAAGGAATTATAGCACTGCTTTTCAATTATGGTATTCTTCTTTTCTGGCACATCTAATTTTACATCAGAACCCTAGATTTTTGGGAGGGTATTTGTCACTCTTTAAGTTTGATTCAAAGGGGTTATACCAGCCACTTTCGGTCTGGACCCATTTGCTCTCCAAGACATGGGATTATTACTCGTTTGTGGGTCCTATTTCCTACAACTAGTACTCTTAGATTTGACTCCGCGCCCTTCGGTTCGATTTTCCCTGAATCCTTAGAATGGATGAACAACCACTAGACCTTGGTGGATTATTTTTTGGGAGCCAAATTTTCCTTCATCAAATTGCATGGTTTTATTAAGGAGCCTATTAGAATCCCTAAGTTTGTAACAAACAAAACCTTTGCTTTGGAGGCATGCCGTCAGGCAACTATTGCCGACAAAACTTATGGCATCGGAAGACACGAAAAGGTGCTTTACCCGATTCCCCTCACCATTGGAAATAGTCAGGTAACACTTGTGAAAAGGGAGGAGCGGGATGTGCTAACTCGCAAATTGGCTCGCCTAGGCCTGATCCTCATTTGCGACGCATGGAGTTACAATCCAATAAAGCATCTCTTGATGGTAAAGCATGAAAGGCAGGAGTACAAGAATGAACCCGGCCGAGGAGATGGTAGAGGCCTATATCCACCTAGCTTTTATACCAGGCCTATATCCACCTAGCTTTTATACCATTTGACCAACTACCATGGATTGACTTCTATGTTCGGATGGTGGAATTCCAACAAAGAATCTAGATAGGCAATTCTCTCAACACACATTTAAAGAACCTGGGATGGTCAGATAGAAAGAGGGCAGATTTCTGGAGGTTCCAACAGGAAATCAAGAGTCTTAGCGCCATGTATGGAGATCAAAGGCGCATGATGGAGAGAAGGTCAACAAATCTATGATGTCGAGTCGAAGCGGTAATCGAAATTGATCAAGAGATTAGACTAGAGGAGAATTCTTCGGCCGCTATTAAGGCGAACACCGAGGATCAAACCGGCGAGAACAGATCCCCATCTTCCGGTCACCGACAATCAAAGATTTTCAGTTCTTCGATGGGATCGGTTAAGCCATGGAATGCGAGATCACTAGTTTGACCCTTGTGAAGAAAAGACAAGTCAAAGGCTTAGGTGGACCCGAGAATATTAAGCAAAGAAGAAGAGAAGAGGCGATGCATCCCACCGGGATATTAGAGCTCCAATAGCCCGGGTAAGTCTTCGTCCGCCCTTCTTTCTTCTATTATATCTTTAGTTGTTCCAAACCCCTCATCGGTGAGAAAAGATCCTCCATCATGGGTTGATGTTCCCATTAAGAACACACCCTTGACCATACTTGATAATGAGCCCCATTAAGAGACCTCACACATTGAGCAAGCATCATTACATCGGTTGCAATTGATTCCTTGTCCTCCTATCAAGGGCACCCATTGAAAACACTGAAGCATTCATGCTACCAGTTTCACCAAACCCATCTACTACTAGTAAAATGCCTCTTTTCCTTCCCACTTCCCCCTTCACTCCGATGGGTATCCCTCCTTAATTCGCATATGGCATCCCACCTTTTTCCATGATAATGTTAGAATTGTGAAACAAGCACAAAACCACGAGCCTGAGGATCAAGCACAGCAATATACCTTCCACGCAAAGAATGCGCAACAAATGTATGCAATTAACTTCAACAAAAGAAAAGCTACAAGAAGAGAAAAATTTCAAGAAGATATGAAAGCTACAGATATTCTCCCATTCATAATTACAATGAGATCAAATCCTTATGAAAGGAGATCAAGAAACCCTAAAAAGGAAAACCCTAGTGTGCACACTTAATAATTAATAAATAATTAATTATTAATGTGCCTAAGTTTAGCTTAAGTAACTAAAGTGATAAGTGAATTAATTAACCAATATGATTAAATTAATTAAGTAAAACAACTTATTACTCTAACACCCCCCCTTAAGATGAACTTAGGAAGTAGCTAAAACACTAAGAAAAAGATGCATGAAAGCAAAGATGGGTCTCAGCAAACAAGGCCAAGTAAGGTACCCATGTACAAACAGAAGATCTCTATAAAGTGGAGAAATAGAGAAAACCTCGTGGGAACAAAACTCTACTCCAAAAAGAGATCAAAGGTGATTGAAGGACTTAAAAGCCTCCAAATCAAGGAAATGTCCTGAAAAAGAAGAACATGTAGAACATCACAGAAGCATGAAGAAGCTGCAAACTCTGTCAAAAGATGACTGCTACGGTGCCGAAGAACCTCCTTTGAAGATATGATGTCCGAGGGATCAAAGAGAGAACCAACAATCAATAGTCTAAAGAACGCACTAATCAGTGAGAATGGAAGGTTGCTTCAAAGGCCCGAGAAACCAAAAGAAGCAATGCTACCAACAATAAAGCCCATAATGTTGAGAAGGGAGAGGCGTGACAAGTACACTGAAACTGAATGCCAAAAAATAGTGCATGAAGAGGAACCAAGAGCATCTGAAAGTGCACAAAAAAGCACCCGCAACTGAAAAAATGGTGTGCAAAACAAAGCACACATACATGAGGCTAGAATCATATGGATCCACTATTGTCATGGAGGGACACTCACCGGACAAAGGTGTGATGGCAAAACAAAGGCACTACACAACCCCCCATGGCACTTTATAATACAGTGCGAGTACAAAATATGGCACAAAGTGATGTGCAAGAAACCCAATACTACACATACAATGCTGAGGCACTTTATCTCAGTGTGTTTACAAAAGAGAAATACATGCAATGTGAGCCCATAATGTCTACAATGTCCAAATAGGACAACATGCTGAAAATACAATTCTCTTACAGAAAAAGAGGAAACTGGTAGCACCATGATGAAGTACACGAAAAAAAATGTAGTTTCAAAAAAAATTGGCACCCAAAAATGTGTCCGGATGTAGAAGATATGGCCCGTCAAAGTCTCCAAAACGAGAACTAAACAGCTACAGCACTGATAAAATAGAATTCTGGAAGAAAAAAGAATTCAAAACTAGAAAATACCTACACCACTGCGAAGAGCATGAAATTCCACCCCATTTCAAAAAAATTGCCTTTGAAAAGCACAAAACTATGTTAGAATTGTGAAACAAGCACAAAACCACGAACCATAGGATCAAACAATAAATAAAAACACCTTCCATAAGAGATCACGCAAAACAAATGTATGCACAGATGCTTAATAAAGAAAAAGCTACAGTACTAAGAAAATGGGAATTCTGAAAAAAAACCAAAGTCAAAACTGGAAAATACTACTTGCAGAAAGGAAACTAAAAATTCCACCATTCAAAAAAGTGCTGAAAAAAGCCACAAAAGATATGCATTTGAGATATGGCCTTTGGAATATTAAGTTAAAATTTAGAAAGAAACGAATTTAGAGAGGAGGCAAAAAGTGAAGTCTCCATAGAATTTGGAAAAACACCTCAAAATCTAAAGAAGAGAGTCAAAGCAATTTTAGTGATGTTGGAAAAATTTCTCCAATTACATGCATTATTTTGCATAAAAAAACAAAACTATACAAATTATATATTTTTTTATAAAAAAATATATAAAAAAAACATTGATTTTTTTTATAAAAAAATCATAAAAATTGTACCCATGGGAAGGTATGCCTGCACAGGTCTGTGCAGGTACTGACCTGCACAGGGTACGCACCTTCCTTCTTGACTTTTTGTTTTTAAAAACAAAAAAAAAACTTTCAAAACTTTTAAATGTTTTAAAAGCTTTTGTAAAAAAACAATTTTTTTTACAATAAAAAATATGCAATTTTTTTATGCAGCAAAAAATAATTTATTTTTTTTTGACGAATTTTTTTTACCTCGATCCGCGTGCAGACTGTCTACAGGGTCGTACGGACACAAAAAATTTGAGTCAGAAATCAACTGAACCAAATATAGGCAAGTTTACAGTTGATCTTTAGGTTTTTGGCCACTCCGGACGCAACGGTGGGGTCCGTTTGGGCTCAAAATGCTCTGAAAAATTGAACACCCCTAGATCTAGCAAAAAATCTATTTCTTCAAACCCTCACAGATCTAACAAACGAAAGCCAAAATTGACGAAACAAAGGCCATCTTGACTATTTCGGCAGCTCTGGAATCAATGAAGAGGTCTGATCACACCAAAAATGCTTCGAAAGATGCCCACCTCCAAAATTTGCAAAATAAGCAAAGGAGATTCAGATCTGAAGCCTGCAACCCTTGTTGAAGAAGAAAACCTCATAAATTGAGAAGGGGTTTGTTGAATCCACGCTCTGATACCATGTTGGAATTGTGAAACAAGCACAAAACCACGAGCCACCCGAGGATCAAACACAAACAAATATACCTTCCACGCCAAAGAGATCACCACCAAACAAAATGTATGTAATTAGCTTCAACAAGAAAAGCCCTAAAGAGAAAACTTTCAAGAAATATAAGAAAGCTATAGATGTTCTCGGTTCATATTACAATGAGATCAAATCCTTATGAAAGGAGATCAAGAAACCCTAAAAAGGGAAACCCTAGTGTGCACACTTAATAATTAATAATTAATTAATTATTAATGTGTCTAAGTTTAGCTTAAGTAACTAAAGTGATAAGTGGCTTAATTAATTAACCAATATGATTAAATTAATTAAGTAAATCAACTTATTACTCCTAACGGATGCCAGCTTCCTTAAGCCTCTCCGCAACCTCACACGGTTGAAGCCTCTCCTTCCATCACCCTTTTTAGCCTCCCTCCAGGTGTTTCACTTGCCACATAGAGTATTGACACCCCATAAAGTCTTCGAAGTCATATTAATGCAACAAAGTAGGCCCGATAGGCAAGAAAGCAGAAATTGCATGTAAAAGTTGTGGCAAAACCAACAACTCATAAGATTGAAGCCTATTTTGATGAAGAGAAGAATGCTCTGCTGATCACTTCCATGAGGCCACTAACGTCCAAGCTAGAGGGAGAAATCTAGTTTGAAGATTATGACATCAAAATAGTAGCCCTCAATTTGAATGAGACTCTCCCACATGACAAAGTGGTTCTAGACAAAGCAACTTAGAAGGTGGTCTACACCAACTATGAAAAGTTGGATAAAAAATTGAAGAAGCATGAGGCAGAGTTGGAAAATGTAAAAGTCACGGTGGACAGGCTATAGACAAAAATCAAAGGAAAAGATGTAGAAATGGCCCACCTGAGGCAGTTACAGGGTTAGCATGGTGAAGCAACTAAGTTGCTTTAAGAGGCCCATAGTGAGAAGGATTGGCTTCATGCTGAGGTAGAGAAATTGAAATGTGAGATTGTGATTGAATGTGAAACAAACGTAGAGTATCAACAAAGGCAGAAAAGGCTGGACGAAGATATAGCCAAAATGAATGCTATATCCGATGGGCTACAAAAGGAGCTTCATGAGATGGATAAATAGATGGAGGACATGCAAAAAGAATTGGATACCATTTGATCCCAAGCCTCCAATGACCTTCAAAAGGCTCAAGAAGAAACAAAAAGGGTGAAATAAGAAAAGCAAGATATTGAGTCAATTTTGCAGACTCACGACGAAGAGATTAGGAAGCTATGCTTTGAGCTTACAAACACCTTCCAAGAGAAGAATCAATAGGAGGAAGCTATGAAAGAAAGAGAGTCCCAATTTCAATAGGAGTTGATCGTGGCACAAGGATTTGGGATCCTCTCGATACTGAAAAAACTAATATCTGCTCATTGGGAGAGAATCATAGTTGCAGTTGCAGCTTTGAACCCAACCTTGCAATTTCTAAAAGACGCTCAGAAATTAAATGATAAAGTTGGCCCGGTGGTTGACCAAATTCTCCACACATTCACCCCTCGGGCTAAAGAATCAAAAATCTCTATTGCAAAATTATGTAAAGCAATTGAGAAAGCCCTAAGGGACGCCAAAATTCTTTCAATCGACAAGCAATTGCGAGGAAAGAAAATTAATTCATCATCTGCCACAAGGTCACATCAAATGGTAAAAACTTCTAGGCAAGCGTTGAATAAGAAGGTCAACGAGATCATGGAAGAGTTTAATGTTCTGCTCCAGACAGGATTACCCACCCTTTTCTCATCGGATGGAGGAGTGTTAACAATTGAACAAATCATAGGAGCAATCAAGCTCAAAATATAGGCCTCCATAGCTCTATAGGGTTTAAGCCCATCACCCATTGTTGAGGAGATCGAGAAAGAAATCCTTCCCCTCTCTTGATTATACTACTACATCAAGGCTATCTCATCAAGGTTTGGAGGAGTTTCTTTTAAAGAAGCCCTTGATTTGGATCAAGCATACAAGATTTTACACACCCTCATCCGACCCACTGATGTAGATTGGGAGACCCAACTCATCACTTTCCTCAAACTCTAGGAATTTCCAGAGGTCTAGTTTCATGCCTCCGCAAGCGAAGGCCCTCTATAAGTCACTAGAACTGTGGAACATATTTTTTCCTTCAAATATTTTTTGTTTCCGACCCTTATTTCCTTTCTGCTTCGGGATGGATCCACGCTCGAAGGACGAATACTGCTCTTGCATAAAGACGCGCAATGTGTGGTTGTGTGACTTTATATATATCATTTTCCTTTCAGGCTTGAATCGGGACACGTGTCAACTTGGCGGGGATTTTCTTCAAAACTGCTGTCACAAAATTTGAAATTGCCCACTTGCTTGACATGTCATCTATTTTCGTCGGGCAGTCTGTACTTTCCGCAGAATGATCTTTTGGGGCGGAGTTTGTCGAGGAGCATGGAAGATGTCATACTTTCAGGGTGGAACCTTTGAGTTGACGTCATCAATCTTCGTAGCTGATCGATTAGATTTTGCTAGGCTGTGTTAAAATCCGATTGTCTTCTGACAATATATCTTCGCTAAATATCTGAACCAGTAATGAAGCAGTTAAGACTTAATGATCAAAGATTACTGCGATTTAATCAAGATCTAGGATCAGATTGTGAGCTATCAGATTCAGGCATATGGTAGTTTCTTCTTTTGGATTGTTTGCAGCGGTGTCCTCTTCTTCTGGTTATAATTAAGGGTTGGCAGCAGTGAGGAAAAAGTTATGAAGTTTTCCTCAAAAATCTCTCGAAGATTATAGATATTATTTTAGGGAGCCTTATTTTCTCAGAAGTAGGAGGGTTTTTACAAAATACTATTTATTCTCTTTAGCATGTTATGTTTAATTCGGACTATCATCGAATTGGCATCCGACCTCTGTTTTCAGTTAATACATCATGAATTTGATCTATCAGGAAGAAATCTTTGAGATTGTGCATTTTCATGGCCTTTGTTAAGTTTCTTTTTCATATTCTGTTCATGTTGAGAACACTGTGTCAAAGCTTTACGTTGATATTCTTGTTAATTATTTTACATGTTGTTAGCTTCTATGTTCTATGCTATCTTTCAGAAATTGGATTATGTCCTTGATACACTTTCATTTTCTGTAAAAGGTATGCCATTTTTCATATTATGTTGTAAAGGAGGAAGGAATTTGTGAATATCTGAGCATTATTGTTAATCTTTGAGGTTTTCTTATCTTTGTTGGACCTTAATGGATGCTTCCAATGGGGAGATTTGAAAGACTGCGATGTGCTTTATCTAGCCTTTGCTGCTTGTTCTCTTCCCAATAATGAAGGGTTTGTGGCATTTTGCATCTATCTTATCAATTGTAAGAAATAGTTAAGGTTTGAAATGTTGTAAAAACATTGGCGCATCACCATCTTTATGTTTTATTTTTCATTTCTTTCTACCCTTTCCCCCAAACACAAAGAAGAGTCAACTTTTTTTTTTAAATCTTGGAGGTCATTCAGTGAGGTGTAAATTGGTCCCCCACTCGCTGAATTTTCCATAAGGTTGTTCGGAGAAGCACAAGCTTTAATGATCAACAATAATGATTTTCTCACTACGAAGAAAAAAATAACATATTGAATTTCTCTTCGAAGGCAGACCACTGGAAACAGTGGACGAATACAAGTACCTTGGATTTGATTTCCACAACAAACTTAGCTGAGAAATGTGTAGAGCAAAAAGAATTCAAGGAGGTTGGAAAGCACTATACTCTCTACAAAATAGATGTAGAAATGTAGAATTATGGGATTCGAAAACCAAAAGAACGCTTTTTAGTTTACTTGTCACCCCGATGGTTCTCTACGGATGTGAAATTTGGGGTAGCAACATGTCAAATCAGAAATGAAGACAAGTGGAAAGAATCCAAAAACATCTAATTATAAGTAGTCTCAAACTCAAGACTGCAATGCCTTATGAGATTTTATTGGTCGAGACTGGTACTTTCCCCTTGGAGGCCTCAATGATGATCCGGTTATTAAGCTACCTACAGAAGGTCCAGAATATGGAGAAGCATCGCCGGCCTAAACTAATTGTTAAGGAAGAGCTAACTAGAAGAAAGAACACTTGGATGAAACAAAATATCAAACAGATGAAAAAGTGGGAGGCAGAGATACATAAATGCCCAAACTCAAATGAAAAAATAAAAAAAATATGTGAGAAAAATTTAAATATGCTATATGGACAAAAAAAAGAGGGCATAAAAAAAAAAATTATATCAAAGAATACAATTCCACGAGGGACCATGAAGAAAAAGCCTACATAGGAGAGAATATTAAATGGAAAACAAAAATGTTGATAGCTCAATTGCGAACTAGTTCACATCATCTTAGATGTGAAACAAGCAAGTGTACAGTTCCTAAAGAGGAGTGGGAAAAAAAAGTATACCGATTTTGTAACAAGGGAATGGTGGAGACGGAAAGACACTTCATCATGGAGTGCTCAACATATAAAGACATCTGGGCCAGCTATAAAGACACCTTGCAGGTTGATAATTTAAATGCCTTGTTTCAGGGGACAAGGTTAGACAAAACTGCAAACTTCATCATCAAAATACACTACACAAGGGTTGATCTTGAATGAAATTTACAAGCTGTTTAAGGCCTTTTTGTGGGTGGCTCTTGTGGTGTCCTTGGGTCGCATAGACTTCTTTGATCCCACGTCATTAAAATTTTTCATTTCATTTCATATAAACCCCATTAATACTCCATTACTCTGAATTGTCAATTTTTTCGATCTTTCTCGAGTACCTGATTACGCCATCTTTGAAGAAAAACCTCATTATCAAGAAAGAACAAGGAGAGTTCTTTGCCTCTAATACGTAATATAATATGGACCCCTTCTATATCACTCAACTGTGCAGCAGATATGGCTATTCTAAAGGTTTTGAGTCTCTCTATACCTGCAGCAGCCGTAGCAGCAGCAGTCTCATTTTCCACCTCATCCTCCTCTTCTTCTAATTCTTCACAGAGCTGTCGGCTAACGTGGAACGCTAGCAAGCATTTCAGGAAACCTAATTTCTTGGGGTCCTGCGGAGTATTGCAGACCGCGTTCTGCGTGAGCGCAGCAACGCCAAAAGCACAAGCAGTTCATTTAGAAACATCTATGGAAAATCCTGAGGTAATTTTTCAAAAGTTCTTTCGAGTTAGTGTGGTATCTTGAATTTAGTTTTGGTTTTTGTGCAGAATTGGCTCCGTTTTCACACAATTTTTGAAAATCAGATTTGGTTAAATGCCAAAATTTTGAATTTTTTTTGCCATCAGAGAAATTTTCTTGGAAATATACCGGTAGTCGTAATAAATTAATTTTTTTTTTTCAGAGTTCGCTCTAATACACTTATTAATTTTATTTTTGAAAGTAGAATATAATTCCCTTCCCTACTATGTGGTAGTTGTAAAATAATTTCTTCCCCTTAAAACTTTTTGAACTGCAGACTCTATATATGGATTTCCACATGTAACTTGCGCTGAAATCGAACAATAGCATGGTGGCATGGAGGGGGCTTTAGCATATGTTTTAGCAGGTGTTTGGGAAAATTTAGGAGCCAAATACAGAAATAGGGTTCTATAGTACAAAATATTTTTGTGCTGCAACTGCTTTGTATGACAAAACCTGTTACTGTTGGGGAAATGGAAACGTAAACCACAAACTTAAATAATATTGCAGCACAAGTTAGTTGTGAAGAAATAACTGGAAAGATTAAACAAAATAATAGAATAACAACCAAGACACAGATTTACGTGGTAAAACCTTGACAATATGTCAAAGAAACATCCACGGGGCAAAGTATCGGTATTCTTATTGCTGAGAGAAACTGATCACAATCTTCACGCAACTGCTGCTATTCAATTACATTAAATTGATTTGCCTTCAAGGCAACAGATTGTTGTACCCAAGCCAAAATTTTGCTTCACTAAGGCATTTTGCTTAATTGAGTCTTAATCTTGTTAAAGAGTGATGTCCCGGAGAGTGCGTTTTTGGGGTTTTTAAATATAGGTTGGTGTGGAATGTCATGTTATTACATTCTTGAAAGAAATTTAGAACATTTGAAATTGAAGGAAAATCATTAAAATTTTCTCTGGAGAGGGGAGCACATTCTCAAAAGGGTGCCCTATCTTTTAGGGGCTCAGATCCTGTTTTTAGGGTTTGTCACCTCCAGCAAAAATTTGTCCGACATCACTTCAGCTTCGCAACGAGT
>VDFB02102967.1:0-13368 GCA_007258455.2 Sequoia sempervirens
TGCCTAATTTAAAACATATTTTCCCCTGATTGAGCCCGTAGGTGAAAATTGCATAACAATTCTACTTAATGTGTACATTTTGCATAGCATGGTAACACTTATGAAATGTTTACAGTGCTTCCTCTTTGCATGCTACACATTATTGTTGCACTTTACATTATTTAAGATATGCACTATAAATTATATCATGTATAGGATGCTCTTTGCATTAAAACACCAACACTTAATATATAATCAACGCTTATTCAAACATTATAATATATGAATAATATATATACATTTCAATTATACACACACACATATATATATATATATATATACATACATATAACTTAACATGTTATTGTTGGAGTTAAAATGACACTGAGAGGGGGGGTGAATCAGTGTCTTAACAGATTTGAATTTTTTTAAAAATTCAAAAACATAGCTTAGATTTGATCTCAATGTTATTTTGATTAATGCATTCATGAGTTGAATGTAATCATTCATAAACATGAGTGAGAGAAAAATAATAATCCCAATAGTGTACTCAAACAACAACAACACAGAAGCAGTGAGAACACAAAAGAATAAAGTGACACAAAATTTTCCGAGTGGAAAACCCTCCTAGGGTATAAAAACCACTCCCTAAATGCCTTCCAGGCTTAATCTTTTAAACAACAGTTCACAATGCCTTATAGGCTAATTTTTGAGCACCCACTCAAGGAGCACCAACCCCTCGTTTAGAGATATCTATCTCAAGGAGTACCAACCCTCAAATTATGTTTTGAACAATAATAATAACTCGGAGGATTTCTCTATTTTCAGTTAAGCACATGTTTCTCTATTTTCTTGTCTACAGAATACCTTAAAGATTCAACAATTGAATCTAAAATACCTCATAGAGGAAAGAGATTTACAATCTACTGCATCTTGTTATTCAGATTTTTATTGCAGAGTTTATCCATACATTTTCATACAGCCAAGGAATGATAATCTTAGAATTACAACAACAGCAACAGAAAAGAGTTTTTTGCTTCTATTTATACAACTGCCAGATAGGTAACAATCTTCAGGAGTGACGGCAGAACAACCAACCCAGCTAAGAGTCGTTCTCAACAAATTTGGAACGTATGAGTTCATATTACTGCATAAAAAACATAACTATCCACCACAGAAAAACATAACCTCTAGTGCATGAATGACAATACTTAGTCAGAGCATCATATTGACTGAGATGCAGAGAGCAGTTAGAATAAAATGGTGATTATAAACCAGTATGAGCAACATGTAACGCATAAAAAAAATACCAAACAAATCTGTAACTCCCATGGCTCCATCAAACACTATCGAGCTTCCAGCCATAAATGCACCAAATAAACCTTCCATAAACCACTGTAAAAACCATTATAGTCAGCAACAACAGAAATGTAAACACTCAAGATGGGGGCGAGGCTAGGGTTCGTTACCCAGCTAAAAGAGTAAACTCAAAAAGTTTGCCCTATTCCTTTTTATTTCCATCAATGACACGTTATGCTGAAGGCAACTTTAACATCGCCAGACAACCTTATGTTTGTCACTTTCACCAAGACCCATTAGAGTCGGGAGAAGTCATATCAAATACATAATGTCATGTCGAGAGCTCATAACATCCTTCTGGTCGATGAGACAAAAAGGTTCTCTCACCAAAATGAAACCATCATTCGCTATCGCTATAGCTTTTGATATCAGAGAGACATCATATAGATCAACTTTGTTATATCAAAAGTTATTCATTTGACTTTGTCAACAAGACACACCATCCTCGCCATGATCTCACATCGATGAAACAGTCTCACCGAAAGAATTTTCAATTCTTATGAGTCGCTGTAACCTACAACCTTCGGGGTGACCTCTCGGAGAATACTCTGTCATACCGAAAAGAAACTTTATTCACTGAGTCGCTAAGATAATGCCAATCTCTCACCGAACGCACTTCATAAGACTTAGTTGGCAAGACCAAAGAGTTCGCTATGACATTCCACCGGGCTAAAAACTCCTTTGCCTTCATATCGCGATTCATTAAATCTCCATTGGTGTGACATACCAATATCACAGACAAGCACGACTAATAACATATGTCGAGCATAGATATTTCTTACGTACTGATGAACCACATCTATGAGTTATTCTGAGACCCGACTATCTCGGTAAGACCTCCTAATGATGAATACAACTCATGCCATTAGATCTTTCCACTGTCGCCAAGACAATGGGATTGTTACGCTGAAAGCAGCCTGTATGTTAAATTCAATCAACATGACATCAGAAATGTCTTGCCAATAGGCAACACAAACATTTCAAAGTGGATCGGGGAGACCCTGCCATACTCATGCCGATATGTGTAAGCCCGAATGAGAAACAACCAATACGTGATATGCAAAAAGAACCATCTTGACAAAGGAAACCAAGCGAAAGATATTTTGTCATCAAGGACAAACCATAAACCAAGCGAGATCAACGGTTATTATATGTATATTGTATACATATATACATACACACACATATATATATATATATATATATATATATATATTAACTTATACGATTATAAATATATGTCATTTGATATTTGAATGCATAAACTTATATCCATTCATTTCCAAATTAACATTGCACATGTATATATATACATTATACATATGCATATTTATATATATTAATATACTTGTATGGACATTTCCTTCACATCAATATATACACGTATATCAATATATATACACATATACAAATATATTCATCGTCTATTACCTTCAAACAATTAAACATACACAATTGCAATAACATCGACTGACATATATACACTAAATATATAAATACATATATATATACATGTCTCTTTGTCCATTCGATGTTCCCATGCATATGTGTAATTTTTCTATAAGCATATACTTATGCACATATTTACTCATGTGTATGAGTTCATCATAGACATGCATATATGTATGCATATATACATCCTATGTATATATCTCATTGATTATACTCATAAAGAAGTACTCATTACAAAGAAACTCAAACACTTAAATCAAGCATGTTTTCATAATCCAACCAAAACTTCTCCTAGTTCACAAACAACCTAACACAGGTATCTTACCTTTTTCCCATAGCTATTGACTTGACTTGACCAATCTAAAAGTGAGTGTGTGAAAGATCAATTAGACTCATTGAGGGTTACCAAACCAAATACTCTTCTCCTCAGTGATACCTCCCCTTCCTTTCAGAGGCGTGAACCTATACCTAAAACTAACTTGGCACATTTGCAATGGTATTCAACTGATCACAAAATAATCATTTGCATTATATATTCTATAGTCAGAATTAAGACATATATAACATCAATCTGAATCAACCATTTATTCATTATATTTTGTACGATTCATACAACAAGGTACAATCACATTTATTTCCATCAAATTTAAAAACACACTCACATATACAAGTATTTCATCTAGCTAGGTAATAGTAACTAGGTAAATACACAACGAGGTGTAACAGGAAGGCTCCATATTGACACTTAATCATGAAACTCCCAAGCAACATATGAGGTTGGCACTTTATGCTTGGTGTAATTATAGGTGCCACTTTCCAACAATAGAGAAGTGGACTTGATCTTAGTGCTTACAGATTTCCAAATTTGGCTAGAAACTGAAAGATATTTTCTTACACAATAAATATAAATTTGATCCCACCACTAGAAATTAAATGAAAAATTATGCACTTTAAAAAAATCACCCAAAAATATTACCATAGGAGCCAAAATGGAGCCCCAAAAGTTCCCAAAATGAGAACAACTCAACAACACTCATGAGAATCTACATTTTATGGAAAAAAACTAGGTACAAAAGTAAAAAACCAATTACACCACTGCGAAGAGCATAAAATTCTACCTCAAATAAAAAACAAGTTCTTGAGAAAAGGAGTTGTATGATCAAGTTATGGGTGTTTGAAAATTACCCTCCAAAAGTAAAACTACAATAGAGAGTGGGGAGGAAAATTCTTAAGAGCTATTGGCATGATGAGATGTTGATGTCAATAGTTTCTGAGTTTAAATTTGATGGTTGCTCGGTCATCAAAATGGAATATTCATTGCTCTCCTTAATATGCTTTGCGAATGAAATATTCCCTACGAATATTCTCTGGGCTAAATCTTCAGCGATCTCAGAGTACGTGATGGGATTTCGATATGTGGGTAGAATATGCCTTTTTGAGGATAGAATATTCTATGTGTTAGTTTTAAAAAATCATCCAACAATGGTGGTAAGCGGGTCTAATTGGTGGGGTTGTAGGGCCTGTGTGGTGGGAAAATGCCTCCCCATGTGGCAATGCCTCTTGTGGTCTATGGGTTTGCAGTTCTACAGTACATGTTGACGTAGGTACTGTGAATACTTGAAATATATATATATATATATATTTTAAAATTTGAAAATTTTAAAATAAAAAATAGATTTATTTATTTATTTTTACCTAGTGAAATATTTTTCCTTGTGACTTGTGAGTGAAATTGGTCAATTTTCTACCATACAACTATACGGTTGTATGACTGAATTGGATGAAAAAACCTCTGATGCCCAGGGTCAAGTGCTCCAATTTTGGTGAATTGACAGTCGAGTTTGGGGTTTTTGGGCCTTCTAGACGTAACGACAGGTGTGATTTTGGCCCAAAGTACTCCAAAAATTCATCTACTTCTTGAATCTGGTAACTCTTGCCCAACTTGAAACCCTTGTAAATCAAAAAATATATGATGAAATTTGATGAAATGAAAGGAAAACCTGAATTTCTCTAATTCCCTAGATTCAATGGTGAGGTCCTTGAAACCCCAACTTACACCCAACAAAGTTTTCACACCAAGATTGGTCCCTTGGATCTGGGAAGAATTCTACAACATTGAAGCTCTAATACTGTGTAGGATTTTATGGTGAACTCCTCAACCCTCTAGGATCACCTGCAATATAATAATAACTTTCATAAGAGAGAAATGATAGAAATATCATGCTATGATTATGGATGCAAGATTGCAAGAATGAATTGTTATAATGTACATATGATACCTTGCTTATATAGGCAAGGTGAAATGAAGTACCGACATTAAATGACTATGTCATAATTAAATGACATGATCTAACATTAAATGACCTAGGACACAAACATTAAATGCCAAAATATAAGATAAGATCTAGTGACAAATAATACTAACTAGAAAGATTCCCTCCTAGGCCCTAAGTGGACTTAACATGTAAATAAGACCTAGATAGGTAAAAAACCTATTTACACCAACAAGAACCCCCCTTATAGAGCCTCCACAAGGAAAAATTAGTAGATTGAGGAAGAGAATACTCACTACCACATCTCCCTAGAAAGAACAATAAGAATAATAAGCAATAAAGGCCCTCCTACAGATGAGTGTGGATAAGAAACCAAAGCAGAGGAAAAAAATAACACAAAGGGAGGTTTCTCCACAAATAGTAGATATAAAATAACAGGATCAAGTAACACCAGAGGACACCTCTATCTTGGAGGACACAACCATCCCCAAAATTTCAACACTAGTAGATGAGGATCAACTATATAACAGTCTATTCCAAAAAGAATTCTTAGATATGACCCTCCAAAATATCCTAATATAGAAATTCTGAATAAATTGATCACAAAAAGGGAAATAATTAGATATATGGTAGCATCTAACGTATCATCAGAGGACCTAATTGATCAATTCTCAGACTCCCTAATCACCATACTCAAAAAGAGAAGAGAAAAAGTAGCTAAGGAAGAGGAGAAACTAAAATATTTGGTCATTGGAGAATTATCCCTTGCAATCACACTTGTACAAAAGCATAGGATAATAGAGATGCAAACCAAAGAGCTCTGATCTAAGCATAGGTTAGAAAAACTAATAATAGAGAAACTAGAGATTGCTTTATTATCCTTAAATTTGGCTGAGCTCAATTTGTGGGATAACCCCTATGAAACTTATCTATTTTGTAGCTCACGAGCTCTAAGCACGTAAACCAAGGTGAATTGCATTGGTTCTCGTGCATGGTCCCCTAGCCTTGGGAAGTTATTTCAAATGTTTTCCCTTTGTGGTTCATCAAAATTTTCCCTTTGGTGCAAGTTGTGAAAACTCAGTTTCTAGAGTTATAAAGTTTTTAGTACTTGTAGGAGCACTAAATCTTAGCGCCCTTGCAATTCAAAATGCAAAAAATTAAAAAGTTGCAGGAGCTCAAAAATTTAGCACCCTTGCATATTGTCTTGTGCCTTATCCATTTTTTGGCAACTGCAGTGTCGATGAATTTTTGAGACTTACAATTCAACTACAGTGTCGAAGAATTTTTGAGACTCTGCAATTGCAGTATCTGGGTTTTCTCCTATTATGCAATTACAGTGTCGGGGTTTTTTCCCACCTTTGCACCTCAAACCACTAAGTCACATGGAGTAGCTTAAAAATTCAGTGCCTTTGCACCCAAGTGTCCTTCCCACATGTAGTAGCTCAGAAATTTAACACCCCTACATCTAAAGTGAAATACCCAATGTAATAGCTCAAAATTTCTCCACCTTTACATCCAATATGCAATATCTCAGAATTTTTGAGCCATTACATCTAAAGTGTAATACTCCATGCAAGAGCTCGGTTTTTCTCCACCTTTGCATCTAAATTGCCAAAGCATATGCAGTTACTCAAAATTTTCCCACCAGTGCATAAAATCCTTTTTTTTTCTCTAAAACTGGAGAATATGAAATTTTTGCAACTACTCTTGCATGCCATTTTGATCTTTTGTGTCTAAATTCTTAAGAAATTTTGATTGATTTCTTGCCTGTCATTGAGCTAGAAAGCCATGAAATGCAACCAGAAAGTTCTTCCCACCAAATTAGTTGTCTAGGAATATACATCCATAGTTTAGAAGGAATTTAAAGATAAAGCTTTCTTAGTAGCTTCAATGGAAAAAATGATAGATACTCAACTGACTCTAGATAATTTAAAATTTGTTCTTGAAAGGCATTGAAAAGTGTGCAACACTATCAAGGGATCAATCACACGAGTTCTTGTCATCTCCAGACATACTGCAGGTCGCAATGTTAAAGAAGTTCAAGCAATCCCGAAGAAATATGAAGACTTCTTGGAGAAGGATGGTGGAGAAAGTTGAACGTGCCTTGATTTTCACTTAGTTTATTTTTTAGTATCTTTCATGCTTTTTGTAATTAGTTCAAGGCAATTTACATGTCTTTTTCAAAATTGTAAATACATGTAACAACAGAGAAGTCCTCCAATAATTTTGGGCTCCAATGTTGAATAAGTCAAAGTAGTTATTTCTTTCCTAGATTAGCTCTTTTTCTCTCATCTATAAATATGAGAGAGCTCATTTGTAATAGGAACCTTTAATCTTATGCAACGAAGTGCTGCCCAAATTGTGACTCAAATTTGAAACTTTGTGTTTAAATTGCAAGATCAAATTTAGTTAATAAAAGGAGGCAAATTTTGATTTCAACCTTTGTTCTGAATCAAGTTTGTATAAGCGAGAATGTAACAAAAAACAAAACAAAAACAAAACAAAAAAAAACTAAATTTCATCTTAATTTGAGAATTTTGTAAGGCTAACTTAAAAGTTTCTTAACCGTCCTAAGCCGCATTTAAAAAAAAAAAAGCCTAAAAAATGAGTCATCTTATCTAAAATAAAATAAAAAGTTATACAAACATAAAATTTTAGGAAGGAAATGCTCTTATACCCCATATACCTATATTATAATAGTGTTCCCATTTTAAAGAGGTGGTCGCTCATTGGCAAATAAATAGATTTTAAGGCTTAGCTTGGCCTCCCTTAAATTTTGAGGCAATTACAAGAGCAGAGCAATCACAGGTATGTTTCTTAAACTTCATCTGTAAGGCACTTATGTCTTTCTTGCTGATTTCTCTTATTGTTAATTGGATAAGAGGCGATTCATTCTTATGATTGGAAGAACATTCAAGATAGTTTGTATAAACTTTGTGCTATATTGATTACTTGGAATTGTGTGATGTAAGTGTTTCTTGGTGAAATATTATCAAGACTTTGATCTTGGAGTTATTCACTTTGTGTTCGGATCCATTGGTGAAGCGAGTTGATAGACTTTGTGCTACAACGTGTATCATTTGTTACTATAGAACTATCATAGAAGGCAACAAGAAGACTTTGGGATTTTGTGTCTTCTAGGTACTTATAATATAGTTATATTGGTACTCTTTGATTACTCTTATGTTTTATCAAGAATATTGGTAATTATTGCTTAGGTAGATATTTAGAAGTGGAAAGCTTTGTAGAATACTATCATGGAACATTGTAACTGTATTTTCTGAAAGAAGAGAAAATGATGAATGTAACACCCCCTCACATGGTTAAAGCTAGTGTAAATACTTTTAGTTTAGCATAGTTTACTTTTGTTCCAATAAGCAGTAAGAAGGGAGCCTCCCCTTTTAGAGAGGAGAGAACATTCTCATCATAACTGTGGCAAAAACTCCTATTTTGTAATTTGTGAAGGAATTACAAAATATTCACCCAAATCACTCAAATGGTTCAACAAGAGATCAAGGAGGCCACAGAAAAAGCTTATCCAAATTTGTGCGAGGAAGAAGCAAAATATAAAGAAACTTTTTCAGAGAAAGAGCAGTCTTCTTATCCCTCGCAATCTGAAACACTTTCCTCCTCCACAACCTCTTTTATGTATTCCATTAAGGACTTCTTGGAAAAACAAAAGAAAATCCAAATAGTGGCATCTTCACATCTCCTCCAACTTCCACTAGTGGGATCACAAGAAGATATTGGGAGCATCTCACCCCTCCATAAATTCTAACTAGGGGACATCCTACAACAAATATCAAGAGAGGAAATATTGAAAAATCACGTGGAGAACTTCAATTAGTTGGAGGAAATAGTGAAGGATATCCAAATAAAGTTCCCACACATCCAAGGGGACTCATCCCAACCATTGGCAGTGCATTTGAAAACTTTGATAGATGGGGTGATCAAGGATACCCAAATACAAAAGAAAATAATGAGACAAGTTCAAGCAGAGCACCAAAAGGTTAAAATTGATGAGGAAAGGAATAAATGTGCTACCACATACTCTACCCTCGAGTCCTAGATCAACACATTAAATAATATTGAAGGGAATCTCAATGCAATTTACCAGTTTTGTCTACAATTTCTAACAATGATAACTACATTTAAGGCCCAAATGGATCAATTGAAAGTTCAGATGTTTTAGGGAGCAACAATATATAATACCCTCCAAGATACCGATGATCAGTCCCAAGTGTAGATAGAAACACTACATGCCCAATTTCAACAATTACAAGATCAAATGGATAAAATCTTGAAAAAATTCCACCAATTGAAAAATTAGTAAGCCTAAGATTAGCACATATCATGAGAGTCCTCCAGGAAGCACAACAACTAGCACAAAAGATCCAAATTTCCCACACTGTCGAAGGAAAATTGGTTGCTACTGCAGATCTAAGTCCAAGATCAAGAACTACACTTAGCAAAACACAATGGGAGAAAACTTTTTCTAAACTAAAGGAGATATATAAGGATAGTCTTCTAGTAGAGTGGAGTTGACTTGATGACAAGTCAACATTTTGAAATGGGGGATGATGTTGGCAGGAAAGAACAATAATTCAGACACCGCCAAGAAAATCCTATTGCATCTTGCCTCAAAGAGCTTGTGGACCATAAGATTGAAAATATACCATCTAGGTAGGATAGGATAAGCAGGTCACGCTCCCTATCCCATATATATATATATATATATATATATATAGTTAGAGAAAGAGTATATATACGAATAAATGTAAAAGTAAGAAAGATGTATGTAAAAGAATATATATAAAATTATACATAAGAAGATATATGTATAAGAATGTATGTATGAGAAAATATATGTAAGAAGAAGAGAAAGATGTGCAAAATATAGGGGAAGATATATGAATGTACTCCATTGATATAAATATAATGATATTAGAATTATATATATGGTGTTATCCGCTGGAATCGCTCCTCAATTCTCTAATCGCATAAGAAAACTCCTTTGAAGGAAAGCTCCGTGACATCACGGGATGTCCGGTCAATTAACCGCTCAAGTTCTAAAATGATCATATCGGCGTGACAGGGTTGATGTCTTGCCGACAAGACTATCGTTGTAACTTTCAGCATTCGGCATGACCTTTTGGCGAATGGAGATCCTTGGGCGACAGTTTTGATCTTATCGGGTTAACTCACAAGTGTCGGGGAGAAGTCCCAGTGAATGGTGAAAGTCTCACTGATGGCATTTTGGTCATCGGCGAAACTCAAGGCTCTCAGGATAAAGTCTTGGCGATCTGCTAATGTCCTTCACTGAAGCAATGGGTTAACATAGTTATCGAGGTAACCGCCTGAGCAGATGTCCTATTACATTAAAATGTCTGCCAATAGGTGAGACTGGGGTAAAGCATTGCCATCGACGTAAGCCTGGCTAAGACGGCGGTCTTGCTGATAGTGAAAGACTTCGGGGTAGCACAAGGTTGTCGGCAGAAGGTCTTGGCAAAGACATAGTGTCTTGCCAATGGAATGTCTGATCACTATGACTTATGCATTCGATATGAGTCTCGCCGATAAGGAAAACCTTTTCCGATAGGATCGAAGTGGACATTGTTGGTTTCATTGTGACTTATACATTCGTTATAGCATCTTGCCGACTCGTGGAAGCTATAGCGATAATTAATAGAGAAATCCTTGTGCACGGGAGACACTGCGGGAGTGTTCCCACCGATATTCCAACAAAGTTGAACGCCGCTGGACTGTAGGATCATCCTGTGGCATCCTCGCTAGTCCACCGTAGGAAGCGGAGTTTTTCAAATCAAGTCATTGTTTTGTAAATCAAGGTGTCAGCTTAGAAAAAAACATGTGCAGAAAAATCATGACTCGGGAATGGAACTGCTTCTATGGCTGGTATCATGCATAAGGATGCCTCAAGATTTAAAAGCAGATTTGATTATGTTTTGTATGAGATGAACAGAGCGAGAGAATCGAGTTGTGAAGAGAGAGCATGGTCTGTAACTGGTTGAACAGTGAGAATAAGCTACTGTGACTAACACCATAAAGTTGTCTTTCTGATTGTATGTAATTTTGTTATTGTAATACAAAGAGATACAACTTGGTGTGGTGGGTTTTTTCCCGAAAGGGTTTCCCACGTAAAATCTGTTGTTTGATTTGTCTTTGTGTATTTGCTCTATTTCTGTTATTCCTTCATGTATGTCTTAATTGGACTGTAGTTTGAAAATTAAAAGTAATGTCTACTTACTCCCCTATGGTTTTGAATACTAGAAATTTGTTTTCGCGACCTCCTCGCTTTCCTTACATTATCCGTGATTTTGTGAATGTATAATTAATTAGCTAATCCTGTGTTTGAATCAAATTATTACTACCTTTATATGATTCAGTCTGGGGTATAAACTACAACACTCAGAGAGTACTTGGGGCTCTAAACTCTAGTTTGTGTTTTCCTAATTTTCTTGGTAACACATAGCATGCAAACAAATAAAATACAAAGAAAGAAAAGAAAATGGAAAATATATGGAATGTAGATATAAACAAAAGAATGACAACATTTTTTCCTCTTATATCCATGTACCTAGAAGGGTAACATAGGTCCTCTAGGGGGAACTAACAAACAATTAGCAATAAGTGGATAGAACTAAAAAAAAAAGAAAATCAAATAAGATTCTAACTAAAAACATATACTTATAGAACAAAAGTGATACATGGTGTGGTCTTAGGTCTGTCAAGTTGTTAAATTCCCATTCTAGCTCAAGTCGGGATTAAAGACTACTAAGTGGTGGAGCTAATGCAAGAATATCATGAGTAGAAGTATGAGAAATGGGATGCAAGGGGAATATGAGAAACAATATCCTCCATGGACTCCATTGGATGGGTAAATTTCAAGGATCATGTGAAGATTTTTGACAATGTTAATATGGTTATTATGAATCAAACACTCTCTCCTATGAAGAAGGGGCTAGTCCTATGTAAGGAAGCTAAGGTAGCAAAACAACTTCCTACACTAATCTTGAGAGGAGAATAATACAAACCTTTACAGATCTTTACTGTTACAAAAACTTAAACATAAATAAACATAAATATCATACATACCACAACAAGTGATTTACGTGGGGAAAACCCTTTTGGGAGAAAAACCCCACACTCCAAAAGTTTCCTAATATATTATTCATAAATCACAAAGATTACAATATACTTGCAAAGCAAGCTTCTCATAGGAGTATTTCCAACTAGAGATATAGAGGCAACACGACCACTATTAGACTCTTAGAATACATCACAATGCTACACTGTAATAGAACACCCTCATAAAATAGGGTTGCCTTCTAAGGAAAGTCAAACTAATAAAATATCGACCATTAGATCTATGACCTAATGATGAACCCCTCGCGCCCCCCTGTTGTTGACGTATCAATAGTACCTTATATAGTTACAAGGATGAGACACATTTTCCCAAGAAATCTCCCACTTGTTGAATACCTTGTAAGAGTAACAAGAGGGTGTATAGACATCATTTCTTAATTGCTAGGGGCCAAAAACCCATAGTCTTTGAACACCATCTGAACTTCTCTGTGCTCATAGGCTTAGTTAAAGAATCAACAACATTCATCAAAGTCTCTACCCTAACCAAATTCACCTTGCCATCTGTAGTTAGGGTAAAAATTTAGGGAAAATGCATAAACAAATTATAATGAAACCCTAACAAGCACAATAGAGCACAAATAGCATGAAATGAAAACAAGAAAGCAAAGCAAGCCGATCTCCAAGCTAGATTTGATTTATCTCCATTGCTCTTCTCAACCTCACATGAGAATGCAAGATTTCGAAGGATTGTTGATGGAGGAATGTTGGTTGCTCATTTTCACATCATAACAAGAAGATATAGATGATAGAGGAAAAATAGATAGATAGATGAGAAGATTGGAGGAAATTTGTTAAGAGTGTGGATACTAGAAGAAGATACCTCCAAATGGCTTGTGAGAGGCCATATTTATAGAGTTTTGATGTGGAGGGAAGAAGATTTGATTTTGGAGATAAGACTTGATAAGGATTTGATTTTTGCTTTATTTGACAAAACAGGAAATAAAACAAGATAAGATAAGATTTAAAAAGATAGAAAGATTTAATTTTCTGTTTTAAAGGAAATAAATCCTAAAAAAGACGAGAGGGATAATTGATGAATTATCTAATTAAATAAATTAATTAGATACACACAAGATCCAATTTTGGAAAGAAAGCAAGAAGATATTCTTAGGATTTTATTAATTAAATAAATATTTGATTT
>VDFB02102968.1:0-16381 GCA_007258455.2 Sequoia sempervirens
ATATAAATGCAGGAAGAGGATTTCAGAAAATTCAGGAAGAGGACAATCTCACTGTCATATTTGTCTTTATTCGTAGCTTTATGAGTCATCTTTTTCATATTCTGGAGACTTTACCTGGCTGTGCAAAAGAATCAAACCGAGTGAACAAGCCTAATAAGTCACCACAATCATCTGTACACACTGCAAGTTTATATATAAAGCCAATTCTTCATATTAAACTTAAAGACGAATAAAGAATGTACATGGAAACAGTGTTGAGTCAGCTCTACGACTTTCAGAAAACAAAACAATAGATAAAACCGAGAAATAGAATCACTCTATACTTCCAACGCGTAGACGTGGCCAGCAAATTAAAATTTGCGTAGGTGACCTATTTGAGCGCGTTGAATATAAGATGCATTTAATGTACGGTTGCACTAGACCCTTGGATAGATTGTCACGTCTCTTAAATAATGCAAGACTCGATACGTGGAGATGTTTTCATAAACAAAGCGAAATGCAAGTTTTATTTGGGCTCGCCATTTTATGGTTTGTCTTAGCATGACTTAGGGTTTCGTTTTGGCTCCTTTCATACCTCTTTTTAAGGGATTTTTGGGAGTTTTTATGCATTTGTTTTCTTCATCTAGTCCTTTCACTTAGGTGGCTTAGGGCTTTATAAATGGTTTCTAAGTGCATTTTGAAATTTCTTTTAAAAGTTTTTAATTAAGTAATTATTTAGAGCTTGACATAGTAGATGTTAAGTTTATATGTAATAGGTATGAGAGTTAAAGTCTTATTGTTATGTGGGTTTTATCCTTTTGAAACAATATTTGATTTTTGGATTAAGAATATCTAAGAGCTCCACAATATTGAGTTCATTTGGATTGAACACTTTACAAAAATGACCAGTTGTTCTTAACCTCCGACTATTGGTTTATGAAACACTTGCAAAAAAGAATGTAGAATATCTCAAAGATGTAACTTATGAAGGGGATTTAAATGCTTGAAAAGTCAACTTACCCTTCATGGGTAGGAATTTGTAGAAGTCGAGGTGTCACCATAGGTTGAAATTACATCTACAAAATCAAAAGGTCTTTATAAGAATTTGATGATGAAGAACCCTGACCTTTATCCATGGAAGTGTTTTGCTTCTCAACTGTCTCCACTGCAATATCATGTACTTTCCCAAGATTGTCTTCTTTGTTCTTCTCAATATTCTCCTTCTCCTTTTCCTCTTCTTTCTTTTCATCTTTTTCCATATCTATGTTAGAGATTTCTTGTATTTTATGGACACTAGAGACACCTTGTTCTTCTTGCAATCTAGAGGGTCCTTTTACTTCTTGTTGACCAGATATGTTTTTCTCATTTGTATCCTTTGGAGGAGGAAAAATTTTAATTTCTTATTCATCTAGAAGCACTTGTGCACTTATTTCAACATCAAGTTCACTTTGCAATTCATTAATGATTTTCTATTTAGCTTCTTCAATTTCACTTTGAATCTTCCTCTTGACATCTTCATCCATGCTCATTAGTAGATCTATTATTTTAGTCTAGAGCTCCTTCACTTTTTTTAGATAATTATCTCTTTTTCTTCTTGGGAAACAAGAATACCATCTTTGTTGATGGAATCTTCTCTTATTTTTCTTGAAGCATTAGCAAGCTATCTAGAGCTTTTGTCTACAATGTCATTGAGGAGAATATTCTTCTTTAACATTTATTTAATGGCAGTATTTTCAATTGTATTCTTGTCCTTTGAAAGGACATCCAGATGTAGATCCATTGTATCATTTAATAAACCATATTTTACAATCCCATTAAGTATTACACCATAATCTAGAGGGTCATGTTTTACCAGAGGATTTTTCTCAGTCTTCTCCTCTAAAATCTCCTTTCCTTTCTTATTTTGCAAGTGAATTTCTTCTCCTTCTCCTTGTCTTGTTCATTTATTTCTTCTCCTCAAAATAAAATATTGTACTTATTCTTCTTCATCCTCTTCATCATCATCCACATTCATAGGATTGATCTTTTCCCGTTTTTCATGTTGCTTAAGTCTAGGCTTCTTTCTTTCAGTAGTCTTAGTTTGCACTAGTGCTATTGTAGCAACCCTTCTTTTGTTAGGAAGTGTTTGAGCAAGTCTGAAGGTTGTACCAATGATATCACAAAATCTACTTGTCCTTATAGGAGCTCATGTAGTAGTAGAGGCTTTTGATTCTTCTGCAGGACCATCAAGAGTGCTAAACACCTTTTTCTACTTAGACATCATCTTCGCCACATTTCACATCTTCTCCACCTTTTATTCTACCTTCTTCTTGATTTTCTTATTGGTTATCTCATCAAATGTGACAAACCTTTCAATAGAGGGATTCCTAGTTTTGTTGGGAAAAATGTTAGCATATGCAATCTAGTCAGATCCGTAGATCTCATAAGGAAAAAATTTTATGCATGAAATTTTTGGTTCAACTGCCTCCATATAACAATTTTCTTTATCCACCATAAAAGTGATTCCATTCTTATATTTCTCCATAATTTGTGAGGGCATCCTATCCCTCTTTTTCATTTCATTTTGAATTTTTTTGAAGAAACCTCAAAACATTTGTCACGTTGTTTGGTATTCAGAAATCTATGCATGTGATCCCTAATCTTTTGTGCAATAGAAATATCCTTCTCCAGACAACATTCTTCAAACCAAGAATTTATTTCAATAAATAGAATATAGGGTAAATAATCAACGTGCCACACAAGAAATTATAGTGTGAATCCTTGGTTCTTTGCATATATTCTCTGACAACTACTGCCATAAGAGCTCACAAAGATCATAATCCTTTCTTTCCTTCACCATTTCATGAGTAGTTTAGATGATAGTGGTGGTAGCAGAACCTTCCCTATTTATGTAGTAATCTTTGTATGCAATACCCATCATGGCATACCAAACCCCTAAGTCAGAGATGTCATCCACAGTTCAGGTTCTTTTGTCAAATTTTTCTCTAGTATGCATCACAACTTCTTCATTATTCATAGGCTTCAGTGTCAGTACAGGTCCAGTGGAGTATAATCTAGTCGCAACCTTGATAACTTCCTTTGTGATTAGGTGGGGTTGATCAGGCCAAAAGATATCTTCATGAATTTGACTCAAAGCAATTCTAACCCATTCATCTTCAAAGGAAAATTTGGGGAAACCCTTCCACACATCTAAACCTTTTTCTTCCACATTTGCATACTCTAACTTGAGCTTATAATCATCACTTAGGATATGAGTCTATCTGAACTCTTCCATATTTAGATGGTTATACTCATTTAGCTATGAGTGAATGTAGATGCATACATCTTTTGAATGCAACGTCACATTGATAGGAATATGGGAGAATGCTCCATCTTTGTTAGTCATAGTGGATATGTATAGATTTTTCTTGAATTTTGTTCTTGATTTCTCAACAACGTCAATGATATTTGGTGTAGCCATGTTAGCACTTTTTAAATTCTATACTTTTACAAGAAAACTAGAGAAGTACCTATGAATACTACTATTAGGGTTTTCACACAACACACTGAAAAACTTTATGTTTTTCTTCCTTAGCACTTGAATACACTTGATATATTTCAAATAAAATCAATTTTGATAAGATAGGGACTAAGTATGCTTCACACAAACCCTAGTCACTCCATAATAAATATATTTCTTAGTGAGATTGACACAAGAATATTTTTACTATATGAGATATTACAAGGATCCATGATCATTCAACAAACTTCCACAAAGAGTGTATTTTCTCTGAAACCTTGAGCAAATAAATCTATATCACCATTAACCATTATGTTGAAGACTTCAGCATCATATGCTTTAAAGGGATTTGAAATTTTTTCCTAAGCCAATACCTTCTTTTCAATTACCAAAGGATCCATCTACGCCAAGCTAAGGTATAGATTCATTCTTTGCTTCACTTCCTTTTTCTATCATACCTTGTTCATTATTTTCTTTTGTTGATTAGAGTCAATCTTGTTTTTAAGAGTAGAAGGTCTTGCATTCTTTCCCTTGTAGAACTTTGCAATGTGTCTGAATTTATTACAATTGTAGTAGGTGGTACTACTTTGTGGAGCATAATTACTTCTTCTCACATTAGATCTACAATCAGTGTTCCTATGACCAATTTTTTTGCATATGTAACAATGACCTTGGAAGGATTGAGAAGTCATAGCATTAGTATGCCTTATCATTTTACTTAGATTCATTCATTAGCCTTGTGACCAAATTTATTGCAAGCATAGAAATGGTCATAAAATGATTGAGATTTCATAGAATTGTACCTTAGAGGCCTAAATGAATTCTGAATCATCTTTCTTCTACACGCAATAGCTTTGTGTCCAAAATTATTGCAACAATAACAATAGCCTTGAAAAGATTGATTGAACCTAGTAGGGGCATGTTGTCTAGCTAGTGGAGGACCTCTAAATCCTTTTTTTTCTCTAGATAGGAGTGAATCCACTTCCTTAATTTTTTTCTTGATTTTTCTTTACATCTCCAAAGGGTGTCTCCTTAGGTTCTTCAGTGCATGCTTTCTCCTCCTGTGTTTCAAGCTTTCCCTCTGCTCTAAAATTTTCATATAAGTTTGTAGAAGCACTAGATGATGGAATTTTACCTTTTTCAAAACCAAAGTGGAATTTTATTTTGATGGATTTTGGGAGTTAATCAACTCATCAATAATTTTAGAACCTCCTCTTAGTTTTAAGCCTTTTTCAATTTTCTCTTTTTTTCTTTTCTAGCTCATTTCTTAGAGTGACAATCTCTTCCTTAATGTTTGAACATTCAATTGCTTTTATCACTAAGCTTGGTATTCAAGAAATCCTCAATCCTCTTTCCTTCTTCAAATTTGACTTTCAAAAATTAGAGATCACATTTTATGCCTCCTTGATTTTAATTTCACATCCTTTATCTCCTATTTCAGCTTTTAGTTTGTCAATTTCTTATTTTAATCTTCCAGCTTGTTCCTTCAATTTGGCAATTATCTCCTCTGATTTTTCAATTATGACCTCATATTTGATATTTATTGTTATTGATTCATCCATATCTTCAAGAGAAGACTAGATTTCTCCTTCAAAATCAAAATCAAAATTAAAATCTTCTAGATTGGTGTCCCAACCTTTAGGTTTGATTGAATCTAGATCTTGTTCTGGAATAAACATGTTATTGATTTTTGCTACAAACCCCATGTGTTCAAGTGTAGGATCTACCTTAGTTGTTAAGCTTATAAAATGCACTTGGCTTTGATACCAATTATTGAACATAGTGAAATGCTAAGAGGGGGTAAATCAACATTTCTACTAAAATTTAAACAATTCCATTTTATAGATTAAACATCAAATCACATTGATTGAAAGAAGAGAATAAATTAAAACATACACCACACAAGGACACCAATATTTTTTACATGGAAACCCCAATGAGGAAAAAACCACAATGAGAGTTAACACACAATATATGAAGGCCACTGCTTACAAAAATTATAATATGGTTTAAGGCTCACTGCCTAAGGACTTGTAGATTAAGGTGCACAACCTTAGGGAAAGATACAAGGACCTACTAAGACACACTATCTTAGAGTAGGATACATGAAAATTATAAGAAAAACATGAACATGAATTGTTATAAAGAAGTATCCAACATATGCTGATGTTGGAGTCCCTTTTTGTATAATCACTCCATCATACCGACTTCACACACTTCATATTCAACATAATTCTCAAACTCAATTTATTGTACTCTATTACTTTCACAACTAATTTTTTTCTTGTATAAATACCCTCTATAATAACTCAAAATCTCAATTAGATCAGCTCCAAGATGACTTTCATATGAAACAAATGATACAAAATAGGTGGGCTCCAAGCATATACATTATGAAGAGAAAAAGAGTTGTGGATCATCAAACAACATAACATGACAAAAAATCATCGCAAAACATCCTCCAAAGAAAAAATAATTAATTGGGATCAACCACAAATGAAGGAAACATGATTGTCAGCCCAAACAATGAAAATACCACCAAAACTACCAATTGTTCAACTTTACACTACCAAGGAGAAACAAAAAGCATCATGTAGACCAATATGTGAACACTGTAGTCTATTCATAATATCTCTTCAACCATCTTTTGAAGTATCTAAACATTCAATGTTGGCACAAGAAGAGAAACATATATTTTGTGGAACAATTAAGCATCTAGAACCAACTACCATCATTGCACATGTGCATGAAACCACAAGGCCTAAACTTCACTTTCAAAGGAATGTGAAGCATTTTAACATGCCTTTAATAATACTTTACTCTACCAAAGCACATACTAGAACTCTATCACTTATAAATTTTGCTACAGAAGGTGTAATGACTTGAATTCTTGGATATAACACCTTCAAATGTCAACGATCTTATCTTATGAATCAAAATACAAAATCTTTATCTACAAAAGGATGTAAAAAATACCATGACTCTATCTTAGAGTATACATAGTGAATGTCTTAACAACTCTTCTACAACTTATCTAAATGTGTGGTACACCAAACAAGAATGATATCAATGTAGGAATTCAAGAAACGTATTGGAAAAAGTGTACCCACCTCCACATCACACATAGACATCAAATTGATCACCATTCTACCTCATACTGCAATGTTGGCTTGCACAAGCTAATACCTATGTACATCAACTATCTTCAGAGTATTATATAATCTAAAACACATCTAATAGATATCAATGGAAAATAATCTTGAGCTGACATCAATAACAACACATATTGTCAACACCTCTTTCCTCTAATAGTTAAATAAATAAATCTCATTTGTTTATTAATTAAACTAACTCCCCTTGATTGATTAATTAAAACATATTTAATTAATTCCCACTACTACTTAATTAAATAAATTCCATTTATTTAATTAACCTAGTCTAACCTTTCTTCTAATTAATTAATTGGATGCAATCAAGTGATCCATTCTTATTTAATTAATTAAGCTAATCCATTCCACTAATATCCTCTAAATTAAAAATAATAAATCATTTGAGCCCTCTACTAAAATCCAAAATAAATCATCTTTTTATCCTCACTATCCATTCAAATCCAAAAAGAATCTCCACCCTCTATTTTTACATGTCTCCACATTCTCCAACATGCGTGGATCTTCCACATGCTCAAATCTTCACCCTTCATGCCAAGATCTAGTCGTGTTCATCCATTTCCCTACCTCTTACACCCACACATACTTGAATCTCCAGGCTTGACGCATTTTAAGGTAACCTCTACCGTACATTTCCTTCACTTCCTCCTTCTACTTTTCACTTTAAGAGATTTCACAGGCATGCAAGCTAATTTGCATCATTAATCTCTTAAATAAATCCTAACCCTCTATCGTCATGGATGGAGGTCTATTTAAGAAACTTACTATAAAGGAAAAATATGACTAAATTTTGAGAGTAATGTATAATAAAGAGAAACCAATCTTAAATTCTAACTACATTTTAAATTCTAAAGATCATGATATTTTAGCATTTTATGTCATTAACATGTTTAATACTTTATTTTTTCTCTAAATTTAGTTTTATCAAATTTGCATTAATAATTTATCTCCAAAACATTTTCTCCTCTTTTGTCTAAATTTAGCATCAATAGTTTTCACACACTTGGTGGAACATGAAGCTTAGTACTTATTTTCATTTTGAAATGTTAGTAAATTTACTTCTTCCATAATATTGAATTTGCATGGTCTAAATAATTTATCAAAAACACTAAATATTTTAGCTATCTCCATTATAGTTTGGAGAAGTTTTAATTTTTTTCTTAAGCACACAAAACAATAGTCTTATCTTAAGATATTATGTAAAAATAAATTAAAAATTAAAAATAATAACACAATTTTCAAAGTAAATATTTAAAGAAATAACTTTATTTATTTTTTACTCTTCTTTTCCTTTATAATCAAGTAACTTTCTTTTATCAAATTTTAAGGATTTTTTATGATCAACTAGAATTTGAAAAGGAGAAAAATCATCTAAATGCATTGTATTTGGTTGACAATTTTAGATCATTATTTTCTTAATATAAATCTTGAGGCAAGAGACAAACACATAAGAGCATGTTTAAATTTACATCAAGATTTGCATTAGGAATAAAGCAAATTCTAATGTTTTATATTTTTAAAATATTTTTTTCATTTTAATTTGTATTATTTCAATACTTTCAATTAATTTTTAATAAGTATATTTATTTTAAATTAAATTGATATTATTATATTAATTTAAAATATTCATGTTTTTTTAATGTATGATTTAAATTTTAATTTATTATAATTTAATTGAATTTGAATTGGTTAAATGTATGTTTTAGTTAAATTGAATATATATATATATATATATATATATATATATAACTTTGATTAACTTTAAAAATCATAATAAAAATTACATAAAATTAAATAATTCCATAACAAACAATTTATTTTTTAAATTCATTATATAGTATACAAACAAGTGTCTGGCTAGTACTTGTCTTTATAGTATTTTAATTAAAGGATTTTAGATTTAATAAAAATAAAGGTAAGTTTTGTTAATGAATAAAATTAAATGTTCATTTTGTTAATTATAATATATTAACATAATATTGAAAAATGTTACATAAATGTTAATGTTTATTAAAAGATAGTTAATGCATTTATATTAATATTAATAATTATTAATTTTATCTTAGTTATATTATTTAAAAATCAATTATCTTATATACAAATAATTGTATATTAAAATTTTAAATATTATAAAAATATTATAAATATCAAACAAAATAAAAATAAAATCAAATGATAGTATAATATAATTACAAGAAAAAATGATAATTATATAAATATAAAATTTGTCTAATAATTATGTTACATAATAATATGTAAAATATAATATAATTTTTATTATATTATATTAAATAATATTTATTGATTATATGGGGTTGACCAATGCAATAGTTAAGTTGCAAGGGCAAAGTTGGGCTATCCTTTTCGAATCCCATGGTGGATTTTGGGATTTCTGAGGATCTGTACTTAAGCACAAAAATTTATTGATTATATAATATAAATTTAAGTAATAATTTTTAAAATTATTTTATATTAAATAAAATATAAATAAAATGAAATGATTATATAATATAATTATAAGAAAGAATTAAATAATTATTATTTAAACATAAAATTTATATAATAATTTTGTTAAATAACAATATGTATCATATAATTTATGTGAAATAATAAACAAAAAAATCTATTAATTGTCATTAATACATAATTATTAATAATTATTATATGAAAAGTTAATATTAATAATTATTATTTTTAGTTCAATAAGAAAAAAAAATTACTAGACATATAATATTTAATATTACACAAATAATAAATTTAAAAAAAAATTATAATTAAAGTTTTAAACAAATACTTTTATTTGTTGAAACAAATATTACCTACAATCACCGTCCAATTCATAAAATACAATTTTCTTGCTTTTGCAAGTTGAATGATGAATGTTGACACAATAAAAACTATTATATTCCTCCATTTGAAATGGTAAAAACTATTATATTCCTCCATTGTGAATGTGTGGCTAATAATTCTTCCACTTAAAAATTAAAAAAAATATATATCGTTAAAAAATAAGTAAAAAAAGTATCATTGGGTAATTAGAGATTTTTACTGTAAAAATAATTAAATTTTTGGGAAAAAAGAATTTGGGCAAGTCATTAAAAAAACAGGCACAGAGCATTGCTGATGTTTGGAGCTTGAGAAAAACAATGTTTGATATGTTCCATGTTTCAAATGAATCAACATTGAAAATGTTGTTAAATATCTCAAGAAATGGGCAGAGTCTATAATTTTTAGGAAAGAAATAAAATATAGTTTTTTAAAATAGACCAAAATAATAGTTCAATTTTCAGAAATAGCAAAATATTAATTAACTTTCACTTTTTCCTAAAATTTGTAAATAACACACAAAGACCTTTTAACCAATTATATTCATGAAAAATAATTTTTTATAATTTATAGATTAAATATTTTACAAACTCACTTTATAAAATACTAGTAAGAGAATGATAGTGCATTGCTTACATTCATAAATACATCTAGAATCTCGTTTAGAAGCTGAAATTCAAGAGCCTTATCTCATGCACCTCCTCTTAAATCAATGAGGCCATTCTCAGATGCCCTCTCCTCTACAGAAGAGAGGGACGTGGAGATTCAACCAAAGTCATAGAAGTGGTAGTTCCTATCACTGTCATCTTTATCCGCTTTTATCCGCTTTCAACGGTAAAATAGAAAAATGGGGGCCAGCTTCAGGTCGCCACTTTATCCGCTTTCAACGCGCAAATGTGGACAGCAAATTAAAATTTGAAATATAACGTTTTCAAATTCTAATATGGGTGACGCATTTGAGCGCGTTGAAAATAAGACGCGATTAATATACAGTTGCGCTAGATCCTTTTATGGTTTGTCTAAGAATATGAATTAGGGTTTCTTTTTGGCTCCTTTCATACCTCTTTTTAAGGGATATTTGAGAGTTCCTTGCATTCATTTTGTTCATCTAGTCCTTTCACTTAGGTGGGTTAGGGCTTTATAAATGGTTAAAAAGAAAATGGGTAATTAAGGTTTCATGGACTTGTAAGAATGGCTTCGAAATTTCTTTCAAAAGTTTTCAATAAAATAATTAATTAGAGTCTGATGTTAGTAGATGTTTACATGTAATAAGTATGAGAGTTAAAGTTTTATTACATATATGTGAGTCTTATTCTCTTAAGTAATATTTTTTTTCGGTTAAGAATTCTTAGGAGTCCCACAACATTAAGCTCTTTGGGATTAGGAATCTTTTCAAGAAATATTTCTTGTTCACATTTCATGACCATCAAGAAGTCAACATGTTTTTTAACAACTTCAACTATTGGTTTATGAGAAACACTTTGCAAGTACTTTCTCACTAAACCCAAGATTCTAAAGTCTTGGTACTCTTGTATCCCTTAAAATCTTAATTTGGTTTGAACTCTCAACACTCTACATTCCTATGTGGGCATTCCTAGAGCAAATTCATAGGCCTTTCTTGTGGAATTAGTAGTTTCTCTCATTATTCTTTGCTTTCCTTCCTTAGTTTGAGATAGGAGAGTGTCAACTCTTTGTTTGGATCATACCTCCTCATTTTATAAGTGCGCCAATGATGCTCTATTAGTGGGAGATAGGTGTAAACCTGAGCTATTTTCTTTAATGCATCTTTTTTAATGCTCTCTTCTACTTGTGTAACTTCTTCCCATTTTCCTTTAACATGATCCTCTATCAATTCTTCTAAAATTGTGTCAACCATGGGATATGGACTAGTAGGAATGTAATCCAACATGGCTTGGAGCATAGTCACCTTATTCTTTTTGGAAGCTATTATATACATTTGTGTCACTTCTAATGGCCTCCCCAATATAAATAGTGACTTGTATAGTGCTCATGCATTCAATATTTTTTTATTTTTATTTTTGCACATTCTTATTTATTTATTTCTATCTTATTTTTAATTGATTTCTCCACAAATTTTATTTGTCTAATTGAGCCCTTGTGATTCTTTTCCTAGTACTTCCATCATAAGGTGTTCTCCTAGAGTTTCTTACTCCCTTTTTTTCCTGTACTAATTGCACAAATTTCCTCTTGATTTTTATTGTTGCCTTGACTTTCTCTAAGAAGGCATTGCTTCTTTCCTCCTCTTATTCACACTCATTAATAATATTGCCTCTATTATGGCCTTTTTAGGAGATTATACTCTCTTTTTTAACTTCTCCAGGTAAGCTCAAGGATAAATATATTCTCAAGAGCTTCCTCGATGTCTTTGTCAAAGATAGGTAGCTTAATCTATTTTTTTCTAGTATTAGAAATATTGGTGCGCCTAGTTTTTTATTGTTAGACAAGGGTTCTCCTTCACTCTTTATTCTACCTTCCTTATTTCTTTTTATTTCCTTACGTCCTTTCTCCTCAAGGCTCTCAATAATCTTTCCATACTTAATATAACCTCTTAATATTTTACTAACTTCATCACTCTACCTTTGTCCCTAGACAACTTTATATCAAATAAATAATAACCCAAGATCTCTTTGCATACAATTGAAAATAATCTTCTCTTGGCCTCTTCCTTTATATAGAAGGGTCCACTAAATATATCTTTTAGAGAGAATATTCTTGGTTTAAGCAACACAAGGGATTAATCTTGGTCTAGGTGGTTCACCTCTTCATAATCTTGTTTTATTTCGTGATATGTAATTGTATACACTTAAATTTTCATATGCATAATTAATCAGGTGTCACTACTTCACTAATTATTTAAATAAAATTATTTAATTAATTATTTCATCTTTCCTCTAATAGTTAAATAAATAAATCTTATTTGTTTAATTAATTAATCTAACTCCCCTTCATCAATTAATTAAATCATATTTAATTAATTCCCACTATTTTTAATTAAATAAATCTCATTTATTTGATTAACCTCGTCAATCTTTATTCTAATTAATTAATTGAATGTAATTAAATGAACTATTCCTATTTAATTAATTAAGCCAATTCATTCATCTAATGTCCTCTAGATTAAAAATAGAAAATCATTCGAACCCTCTACTAAAATCCAAAATAAATCACCCTTTTATCCTCATTGTCCATTCAAATCCAAAATGCATCTCCACCCTCTATTTGTACACATATCCATGCTCTCTCACATGTATGAATCTTCCACATGCTCAAATATTCATCCTTCATTCCAATATTTTGTCATCTTAATCCACTTCCCTACCTCTTACACCTCCACATACTTGAATCCTCCAACCTCCATGCATTTTAAGGTAATCCCCACCCTACATTGCCTCCACTTCATCCTTTCCTTCCAATTTTCACTTTGATATTTCTAGAAGCATGCAAGTTGATTTGCACCATTAATATTTTAAACAAATCCTATATCTCCACCATCATGGATGGAGGTCTATTTAAGAAACCTCCTATAAAGGACAAAGATGACTATATTTTGATACAAGTACAATGATACCCAAATTAGTAATGTATAGCAAAGAGAAACCAACAATCTAATTTCATATCATGGAGCAATTCTAGGAATCATGATTTTGTAGCTTTTTGTGTCATTTACGTGTTTAATACTTTCAATTTTTCTCTAGCTATAATTGTATCCAATTTGTATTAAGCATTTATCTTCAATGCATTTTCTCCTCATTTGTCTTAATGTAGCGTCAATATTTTTGGCACACTTGGTGGGACATGAGTTCTAGCACTAATTTTCATTTTGAAGTGGGTCAAGAAGAAGATTTTTTGTAGGTTCTTCATGTTTTCTATGTGTGTTCATGACTTTGACATCACTTTTTTGTATCTTAGTATCTCCACAACTATTTCAATATATATATTTCCTCAATCAATATCTCTACTTTATACTACTAACTCGGTGTCCATTTTATAGTTTCAACATATTTGTTCTAGTTCATGGCATGTGTGCTTCATTCTTAGTGTCTATGCCTCCAATTTTAGCATCTACTTTTTTCTACTTGCTAGGTTGCTCACTTGGTTTCTATGTAGGTCTCTTGTATTTTGAAGGCTTCTCATATATCTTTCCCCACTAATTAATCCTCTATGTAGGGATTTTCTTGTCATTTAATGTGTTTTTCCTTCTTTGCTAACTAGAGCTTCCAAGTTTACTTTCAAACTTTGGTTTTATCAACCTATGTACTAAACTTTGTTTTCAAGATATCTTATTGATCATTTTTTTTTTAAAGCCTTAATTAACTCTATTTACAAGGATTTATTTTTCCATTTGATCTTAAACATTTCCTCTACAACTTTAGGTCTTTGTGCACTAGTTTTTATGTTTGTAATTTTACTTTAGCATTTTCATAGTATAGTCTAGTTTCTGCACTCTTTGAAAATTTTTAGGACCTCTAAAATCATTCCTTGTAGGTCCCATCTCTTACATATATCATTGGTAGTAGATATCAATCCTAACTCTCTATTTTGGAGGTTTGAGTTTGTCTTAATCTTATTTTTTATGGAAGTTTTAGTTTGTCTTAATCTTATATTTTATGGAATTTTAAGTTCATATTATAGCTTATTTTTTATGTAACATTTGCTTTGTTCTAGATAACTAATCAATGTTCTTGATTTTTTTCTTGCTTATTAACATGTTTGTCATGCTTGCAGTGTTTTCTGTATCTTTTTCTTCTTGCTAGTTTTCTATTGTCACAAATGTCAATATTTTTTCTTTGATTTGTGGTACTTCTATGTACTACTTTCATAATTTACACTATAAATTTTAGCATCGATGTCTTTTTATACTAACCTTGCTTACCATGAAAAATTTGGCCTAGTTTGTTACATCTACGTTTATGTTTAAGTGTATGTGTTAAATATATTTTAGTGTATGTATTATTTATTTATTTATTCTATATATTTTAATATCTTTGAACTCATTTGCAACAATTTGTGTCAATTTAAATTTCTATACTTTTTATTTTAGCAAATCTTCAATGTTTCATAGTTGATTTTTAGTTTTAGCTATTCATATTTCTTTGTTCCTTATTATCAATTTCCTTGGTCATTTTTTGTATTGATTAAACTCTATTTTTCTATAGGAAAAATCATTCAAGCCCAAAAATTTTAAACTACTAACATATTATTGTAGGTTTATTTTATCCAATATTAATTAATAATAAAATTAACCTCACACTTCATTTTTTTAGGGAATTAATGTTCATGTGTAGTCTTGTTTTCCTTGTCCATATCGGTATAATTGTGTATGTTCTCCTCTTTTCCCACAAGGTGATATTTAGGATCAATGGTTTAAAAAAAATGTCTTGTGTGTTGTATTCTCATGAATTAAACCATGTATAGTCTTTTTTCATGTCTTATGGTAACTTTGAAGATAAAAAGTTGCTTATTTCACTTACATCGCCTAAATATCTAATGTGTATTCCCTTCCCTCATGTATTTTTATGATCTTGGGAGTAAAAAATGCTCAAATATTCCCTTTTTAATTTTCTAGTGCATCTATATCAACTTAGAATTAATCACCCAGTGATAAATCCCAAACCTCATATATGTTTTACATTTTAGTTTTGTGTTATTTATTGCTTTTTTTTATTAATTTTAGCATCTTAGACTTTGGTTACAACATTTCTACATTAATTTAAAAGCATTTGTACTCTACTCTTTAGTATCTTTGATGTTTCATAGTTAATTTTTAAGTTGTAGCTAATTATATTTCTCTCATAAGCATTTGTACTCTATTCTTTAGTATCTTTGATGTTTCATAGTTAATTTTTAAGTTGTAGCTAATTATATTTCTTTCATCTTTATCATAGATTATGTTTGCCATTAAATCTCTATTGATTTAAGATATATCTTTTATCTTTATTATCTATTTGTGTTTGTATTTAGGTTTTAGCAAATGTGTTGAATATTTTAATGGTTTAGTTCTTTATTTCGATATTCTATATATTTTAGCATCTTTAACTTTGATTATAGTGTTTCAATATAATTTTAGTATTTATACTTTGTGTTTTAATATCTTTGATGTTTTATAGTTGAATTTTTTTGTATTAGAAATTGTAGACAAAACAATGATTAAACATAGTGTATACCAGTCCAACCTATTATTGATATTATCTAGACCACACAAGGTCATAAACCATGGAACTACTTATAGACAATGTAGGGTCCCTCTCAAAAAGAAACTATAATAGGACTGTAGCAACATTATACCAATTTATATATACATTATATCACCAATGTTATGCTAGAATATTTAAACACTATGCATCCTTGGTCATTCTAGGTCTATTTAAGGATCTATTAATTCCATGTAAGGCCAACAAAAAGAACAAAATTTTAATGTTACATGTTTACAAAATAACCAGAATGTCATCATTATGTCATAAGTTCCTTATTTCACTGTATTGATCATTTTCATTCCATGGTAGGTCAATGTATGATAGGTCTTCATTGGATCTCACTTATATTGGATCCTCCCCATGATTGATAGTAAACCTTGGCCTTTTCTAGAAATTAAGATCTTTTTCCAATATTTCAAGAGGATATTTTTTATTATATTTCTTTTGAAACTCTATAAACATTTTCATTAATGATGCATTATCTACCTTATTGAATGGTCAATACCTTCCATACTTAATCTCAACTTTATTGGCATCTATACTTCCTTCTTTCAGCAACTTCATAAATTTATCCTTGGAAATCTCCATTGTGATTGTGACGGTCTGCATAGAAATATTATAAAACATGATTCTTCTCACTGACTTAGTAAGTACTCTCCTTGATTCCTGGAAGATATCCTCATTCCTAGCCTTCC
>VDFB02102969.1:0-17108 GCA_007258455.2 Sequoia sempervirens
CCCCCTTCCCAATCCAAAATAAATAAAATCTCACACAAGAAGCCTCTTCTGTTTCCTCTTCCAGAGAATACCAACAGTCACATTTCAAGAAATAAATCAAAATAATATTTAATCCTTAATTCTTTTTGTTGCCTTTTCATGTATTTATATTTCATTTTCTTTTATCATGCATTTTGATTAAACTAAATAAATTTAAATCCACAAAAATGAACTTTTTATTTGAATATATATTCATTATCTCCACAATGCACTATTAATTAATTACTTCCACATTAGAATAATTAAAATCAACCATTTACAAGATTCTAAATAGGCATCCATTAAATTTCTTATTATAATAATTATCTTTTCAAGATTATTTGTTCATAACAATTTAAATCAATTTATCTAATAATATCACTTTTACTTTTAAGGAATTAGTTTAATTTGATCATTTGTTCTAAATCATTGGATTTAACTTAATTGATTATGATTTTAATTTCTAATTATACTTCAAATAACCTTGCAATTTCACTTATGATCTAATTAATTATTTAAACATGACTACTAACATATTATATTTTCCACACAATCAAATAACACAGTAATCAATGAAGCACACACAGATACACAAAAGTTCAGAACAACTAACATGGAGGGGTATTACATCCTCCCCACCTTAAAAATTGACTTACTCTTGGAAGTCAAGCTCAATCATAAACATGGTAACACAACAATATCAATGATCCTAAGCACATCAACACCATAAATTAAAACATCAATTAAACGTCATCAAGAAAATAATGAAAATTTAACAAACCAATAATACGGAAATGATACCAAAATGAAAGTGGTGGCAGGGTTGCAACCAGACCAATTTGACAAACACAAGGACAGATGACGAACTAGGTTGGGGAAACTTTCTTGTCAGTTCCTAATTTCCACATCAATCCCATTGGGTGTTTATGATGCTCGCCCTGTCCTGACAATGCAGGTGGAATCGAGACTTAGAATCTGCAATCCTGCATGCAAACAAACGCTGTGCACAATACATATATATATATATATATATATATATATATATATATATATATATATATATATATATATATATATATATATCACAAATACATCGTGAGAGGAACTCCCAGCATAGTAGGGCACTTGCAAGCGAGTGATACCACACTGTCCCTCCCACTAAACAACACATAATAGTCACAACAATTCTAGTAACTCATAAACAATTTGCTTCTTATTAGTTAGGAAATATTTGTCTAAGGATACTAACCATAAATCTAATTCCTATACTGTATCAAAATTAATTACTACTTGACATTATAAGTATCTATACCTGCATATTACAATTACATTACCTTCGTCACTATGCTTTCTGAAGCCCACTTCCTATAAATCAAAAGCTACCATAGAGCATTGCACATTAGTACCAATAATTCAAGTTGCATCTTCGCCTAAAGATACTATATTCTACTAAAATCATAAAATAATTATCCACAAAACCTCACATTTTCGTTAAAACTCATAATTTTCACACAAAGAACTCCACTTTAACCGTTATTCAACACCAAAATTCACATTAATTTCAATAAAAAGGGTAAAATTTTACACCTTCACAAATTCAAGAAAACATAATTCATCACTCAAGGACAACAAAATCGCAAATCCACACACACTTGACATAATCACACACATAAAACACATCACCAAGAAACACATCACACTAAAACTCAAGGGTTCATAGAGCATCCCCGACAGGAAGGATATTGGTGCATTGCGCACTACACCGCAGGTCCTATCCTTTCCCATCAGTTTCCTGCACCATCGACCCGACACCATCTAACAGAAGAAATTCAAGTTCACAACAATGACAAAAGAAAAGTGAAACTCAAGACTCACGGGTCTAAGAGCAAGGTTACATAGTGAGCACACATAGTGCCCATTGTATGAACCTAGGCTCTGATACCATGTTGTAACACCCCGTCGTACGAACCCCAAAGGACAATTAAACAATAATTACAGCACAATTTTTTTTTTAAAAGGTAAACATAACATACATGTAATACACATTAAGACATGACATGAATTTTATTTAAGTAGATTCATTAACATATACATCCCTTGGGGTACACGAGGAGTCATTATGAGACTGAGATCCACACAACGACAATAAAGAATAAAATCCAAAGATATAATCCATAACAAAGAAAACATAACAAATATAACACATACATGATAATCATTGATAAGAAACCATTTGAGAAAGTACAACTTAAACATAATTAACTTAACACATTGAATATCAACTGCAAATAGCCACATAAGGTTTAATGTTACATTACAATACACTATTCAAGAAGTACAATGATACAAAAGTGTTTCCAATATGCATGGAAACCATACAATAAGAATCACGATACAATGAATAGATGAAAACTGGGTCCATAACGGATACAATTTTGGAGTCGCTGCAACCGCACCAATCCGCACCTCTCGATCCTTGACTGGGGACCCAATGGGGTGCTTAGCACGTTCCACCCGACCATGTGAATCCGAAGACCCACCCCCCCGTGTTGAGGAGCTAACAAGAAAGAGACCACAACCACGAACATCCAAACAGGGAACCATAAGACTCAACATACAAAAGTATCATAAAACTCAAGGATATCAAGAGTCAACATACTAATTTAAAATCATAAATCCCATAACATAAATTAAAGCAATGACCAGTAAACAAGTAACCAAAGGTTGATCATGAAACACTTCCAAATCAACTGAATTAATAAACATAATACAACTCCAAATTTCAATCAAATAATACAATAACATCATATCACAGTATCACAAGATACAAGATTGTAAACCAAATATAAATGAGATTATACAAGACCGCAAAACATACTAAACATGTATTAAAACAATAATCATAAATCAATTTAAAGCAATTCAAACAACAATCTAAACCAACTCCCATAACCTACTTCCAGAGGAACACAATAGAGTAAAACACATGGGCAACTAGGGGAGAGTGTCATCGCATAGCCTACATGGGTTCTCCTGGCCCTTCCTCCAAACTGAGGCACCGGCCCCCATCTATGGATCTCCTGGCCCTTCCTCCTACTTGAGGCGCCAGCACCATAGGGTAGCTCATGTGACGATAACCTCTCATGAGGGGCGAGGGTTGCAACCTTGCCAACCATGGCCTTCTCATTCATTAGTGGAAGCACTAATGAAGATGAGGTATCCTTTTAAAATCTTATGATGTTACTGCCCTCATTGGTGTTGGTTTCATGATTACCGACTCTCGTGGGTTCTCTGTGCGCTCTTCCCTTGGTGGCAGAGCTACGAGGAGCCACTCTCCCTAGAGACCCAACAACATAAAAACCAAGAAACCAAGGGTTGTACAATATAACAAGAATATTAGATCACAACTGAGAAACCTACGAGGCATTACCCATCTCGCTATAAATACATAATCAAAGTCTCAACAATTCCCGTACAACCCTTTTAAAATCATGAAACCAAAACACTTGCCACATCAAGGCACATAAAGAGAGAGAACATCAATTATCAATCATCTCAAGCCTCTGGAAGCCCAAAAGAATGAAAACCCACAACCAAGGGTAAAGCGAAGCATCAAGAGTTTTCTCCAATAATTCCAACACAAGGATAAAATTTCATCAAATATGAGAGTAAATCAAAAAGCTATAAACAGGGAAGGTTCATCAAGACCCATCCACAAATCAACAATGGTGTCACCTAAAAAGGAAAAATGCAAAAGAATATCAACCTTTAATTCAACGAAATCACTTAATAAAATGAAAAGCCACCAACTAGGTATTCCACGGGAGACCTCAATTTTCTCCTCACATGAACCCCCTTATAGTGGTATGCAAATCACCTTCATAAAATCAACAACATAGCAATGACAACAATAATTACAAAACCACAAGAATTATTTTCAATTTAAATATAATGAGTGAATACGTTAAAATAAGATCAACAACTCCATCCAGACTACATAATCAACTTAGATACAAAATAAATAAAAAATTCAAGAAGATCAACTATCCACAACTCATAAACCAAAACACAAGTTCCCAGTTACATTGCAACACAAATTAAATGGCAAAGGATTCCTTGAATCAAAACTAACCTCCAAAGGCATTCACACCAACATGGAACCATCCCAAAACCATCCTTCAACAACAGAGGTAAAAGCATGCAACCAGGCATCCAAGGGACCAAATTAAAGAACACCTTAAATACCCAACCACTCACAACTCCACCAAACATTCGCATAATAAACAACAACCAAAAATTCAAACAAGAACAATATTTAATAGTCAATCAATTAACAACCAGAACTAAATGACTTTACAACTTACCCATCTAAATTACCCAATTAACTAAACAATTTATGATAATCATCACAAGTATTCTAAAAGACTTATCCATAAAGAGAACTTACAATCTACCATTAAATGACTATAAAGAAAGTCAATTTTCCAAAAGATTAAAATCCCCATTTTTTTTTTACCAATAAACTATCCGATTCGAGAATATCCTAATCAATCTCTAACCATACCCATACATTTAAATTCCCCCTTTCATTTAACAACATAATTGAAAACTACTTAATAAGCGGGTAGTTAACTCATTGATGACTGCAGCTTCTTATGTTCGAAACGTATTTCCATTTTCCTTTCATCATGCTAACTTAACACTCACTTCCAATGTGAAACCCATTTAAGACCAATTGTTTATACTTAAAAATGATCATAATGACAATACTCTAAATACTTAAACTACATAATAGAACTTACCACATTAAAATCTTAAATCTATCTAAATAATTTTACACACAATAAATACCTTTTAAAACCACTACATCTTTATATATTTTAATTCATTTTGAGGAAGGAAAGTAGAAAGAGAATAGATCTTTTCTAAGAATCCAACAGGTCTAGAAAACTTAACTTCATAAAAAGATAACTTATTGGATTCTATATTAAATTCTATTTCCACCCTATACACATTTAGAAAAAAAATAAGAATTAAACAATCAATACTGATATATATATATATATTCACAAATTGCCCTTCTACTATATTATCCTATTAAATTTCACAATTTAATAAAATTAATAGGAATTCTTTTCTATTCCAAATATTCACTCAAAACAAGAATTAAAAAAATCAATGCTGTCATATATTCGTAAATTGATTTTTTAACTAACTTATCCTCTTATAGTTGATAATTTAATAAATCAATAACAAAAAAAATAGATTTCTTTCTATTTTATTATTATTTCCCTTTTAAACAGATTCTATTTTATTTTAACCAGAAAAAGAAACAGAATGTTTTATTTTGACAAAAATTAAATAATCAGTGGAATCTGAATAAATAAGTTATTAAAATTTTATTTATCTCAAACCAGAAAGTGAAACTATCTCCTCATAGACAAAATTTAATTAAATAAATATAACAGAGAAATTATGACATAAAATATAATTAAATTAAATAATAATAATATGATATATATATATATACATATATATACATATATATATATATAGATATATATATATATATATATATATATTTACAAATGCATATATATTAAAATCGAAATACAAATTTTCGTTTAAAAGAAAAGCGTGCATTTTAAACTTTATATTTCCTTTGGAATGGCCACGGGCTGTCAGCAGCCACCGGATTTACACCCGGCTGCGGATAGTCTATGGACTGTTCGCATCAGTCCGTAGGACTGCTGTGGACAGTTCGCGGACTGCCGCATGGGTACCAACCCCCGGCTGGGTGGTGGGTACGGCCGAGGCCGAACCACCACTCAGTCGGTGGTTTATTAATATCAACCATAAGCAAAATTTTGATGGGAATTGGTGAATTTCAAAAAATAAATAAATTTACAATCAATATTTTATCAACGAATATATACATATATATATATATGGGTATATATATATATACATATATGTATATATCAAATATAATATATATATATATATACTTATATATATTTATATATATATTGTATTTCAAATACTTCAAAAACATAGATAGATATACATTGTACAATTTTTTTTCGGTGTATATTTAAATGTAAACAAGGATATACACAACCCAGTTTTCCCAGTAAAAAAATTATTTTAAATTTATTAATTGTATTTCCCAGTCAAAACTATAGTATTGCTGGTTATTTCCAGAATTTCAAATCTTAGTTTCATTATAATAAACAACAGTCCAAAACCCAACAAATAATTTCATTTAATCAACTAAAATCTTGAACCTTGGTAAAATTTTCTTGATTGAAGCACAGTCCAAAAATATTTATAAGAATTCGAGAGTTTTCTTCATGCATTAAATTTCAAATCCAGAACAAAGAATTCTTATTTCATTTGATGCTATAGAAAGAAGATAATTTAAAAGAAGAAGGAGAACCTGGCGTCATGCGCCAGTAGATAACTGTAGAAACTTTATCCTTCTTGCTGACCCAATCCTTCCAGCAGCAGCTCCAAGATCCTCCCTCAAACATAAATCTTAATCCTCAAATGAATTCTCAGAAGAATAAAATAAAGTAATACTATAACAGAAAGATGACTGCCAAATTCTCCAAAATCTGTTGGAAAGAGAATGCAACCCCCTTCCCAATCCAAAATAAATAAAATCTCACACAAGAAGCCTCTTTTGTTTCCTCTTCCAGAGAATACCAACAGTCACATTTCAAGAAATAAATCAAAATAATATTTAATCCTTAATTCTTTTTGTTGCCTTTTCATGTATTTATATTTCATTTTCTTTTATCATGCATTTTGATTAAACTAAATAAATTTAAATCCACAAAAATGAACTTTTTATTTGAATATATATTCATTATCTCCACAATGCACTATTAATTAATTACTTCCACATTAGAATAATTAAAATCAACCATTTACAAGATTCTAAATAGGCATCCATTAAATTTCTTATTATAATAATTATCTTTTCAAGATTATTTGTTCATAACAATTTAAATCAATTTATCTAATAATATCACTTTTACTTTTAACGAATTAGTTTAATTTGATCATTTGTTCTAAATCATTGGATTTAACTTAATTGATTATGATTTTAATTTCTAATTATATTTCAAATAACCTTGCAATTTCACTTATGATCTAATTAATTATTTAAACATGACTACTAACATATTATATTTTCCACACAATCAAATAACACAGTAATCAATGAAGCACACACAGATACTCACACAAAAGTTCAGAACAACCGACATGGAGGGGTATTACATCCTCCCCCCCTTAAAAATTGACTTACTCCTGGAAGTCAAGCTCAATCATAAACATGGTAACACAACAATATCAATGATCCTAAGCACATCAACACCATAAATTAAAACATCAATTAAACGTCATCAAGAAAACAATGAAAATTTAACAAACCGATAATAAGGAAATGATACCAAAACCAAAAGTGGTGGCAAGGTTGCAACCAGACCAATTTGACAAACACAAGGACAGATGACGAACTAGGTTGGGGAAACTTTCTTGTCAGTTCCTATTTTCCACATCAATCCCATTGGGTGTTTATGATGCTCGCCCTGTCCTGACAATGCAGGTGGAATCGAGACTTAGTTCCTGCAATCCTGCATGCAAACAAACGTTGTGCACAATACATATATATTACAAATACATCGTGAGAGGAACTTCCAGCATAGTAGGGCACTCACGAGCGAGTGATACCACACTGTCCCTCCCACTAAACAACACATAATAGTCACAACAATTCTAGTAACTCATAAACAATTTGCTTCTTATTAGTTGGGAAATATTTGTATAAAGATACTAACCATAAATCTAATTCCTATACTGTATCAAAATTAATTACTACTTGACATTATAAGTATCTATACCTGCATATTACAATTACATTACCTTCGTCACTATGCTTTCTGAAGCCCACTTCCTGTAAATCAAAAGCTACCATAGAGCATTGCACATTAGTACCAATAATTCAAGTTGCATCTTAGCCTCAAGATACTATATTCTGCTAAAAATCATAGAATAATTATCCACAAAACCTCACATTTTCGTTAAAACTCACAATTTTCACAAAAAGGAACTCCACTTTAACCATTATTCAACACCAAAATTCACATTAATTTCAATAAAGGGTAAAATTTTACACCTTCATAGATTCAAGAAAACATAATTCATCACTCAGGACAATGGAATGCCAATCCACACATGACATAATCCACACACATCACCAAAGAAACACATCACCTTTAAAATCTCAAGAAGGTCCATGAGACATCCCTGAAGCCAGGGAAGGGATATCGATTGCATTGTGCACTGCCATGGTCCTATCCTCCCCATCGGGTTTCACACCTTCGACCCAGGCACCAATCTATGAGAGAAGTCAGGTTCTAACAATGACAAAAGAAAAAGTGAAACTCAAGACTCATGGGTCTAAGCAAAGGTTACATAGTGAAACACATAGTGCCTTGATGTATGGCGACCTAATTCACATTCTCATGTAACTGTCATTCTGAACCCCAAAGGACAATTAAACAATAATTACAGCACAATTTTTTTTTTAAAAGGTAAACATAACATACATGTAATACACATTAAGACATGACATGAATTTTATTTAAGTAGATTCATTAACATATACATCCCTTGGGGTACACGAGGAGTCATTATGAGACTGAGATCCACACAACGACAATAAAGAATAAAATCCAAAGATATAATCCATAACAAAGAAAACATAACAAATATAACACATACATGATAATCATTGATAAGAAACCATTTGAGAAAGTACAACTTAAACATAATTAACTTAACACATTGAATATCAACTGCAAATAGCCACATAAGGTTTAATGTTACATTACAATACACTATTCAAGAAGTACAATGATACAAAAGTGTTTCCAATATGCACGGAAACCATACAATAAGAATCACGATACAATGAATAGATGAAAACTGGGTCCATAACGGATACAATTCTAGAGTCGCTGCAACCGCACCAATCCGCACCTCTCGATCCTCAACTGGGGACCCAATGGGGTGCTTAGCACGTTCCACCCGACCATGTGAATCCGAAGACCCACCCCCCCGTGCTGAGGAGCTAACAAGAAAGAGACCACAACCACGAACATCCAAATAGGGAACCACAAGACTCAACATACAAAAGTATCATAAAACTCAAGGATATCAAGAGTCAACATACTAATTTAAAATCATAAATCCCATCACATAAACTAAAGCAATGACCAGTAAACAAGTAACCAAAGGATGATCATGAAACACTTCCAAATCAACTGAATTAATAAACATAATACAACTCCAAATTTCAATCAAATAATACAATAACATCATATCATAGTATCACAAGATACAAGATTGTAAACCAAATATAAATGAGATCATACAAGACCGCAAAACATACTAAACATGTATTAAAACAATAATCATAAATCAATTTAAAGCAATTCAAACAACAATCTAAACCAACTCCCATAACCTACTTCCAGAGGAACACAATAAAGTAAAACACATGGGCAACTAGGGGAGAGTGTCATCACATAGCCTACATGGGTTCTCCTGGCCCTTCCTCCAAACTGAGGCGCCGGCCCCCATCTATGGATCTCCTGGCCCTTCCTCCAACTTGAGGTGCCGGCACCATAGGGTAGCTCATGCAGAGCCGATAACCTCTCATGAGGATGAGGTTACGACCTTGCCAACCACGGCCTTCTCAGCCTTCCATTAGTCTGCGGAAGCACTAATGAAGACGAGGCATCCATTTTTTTTAAATCTTATTATGATGTTACTACCCAACCCTCCTAAATTAATTATTAGGTTTTCACTTGATTACCAACTCACTCGTGGGTTCTCCTATGCTCTTCCCCTTACGCGGGGCGCCGGCCCCCATGAGGAGCCACTCTCCCTAGAGACCCAACAACATAAAAACCAAGAAACCAAGGGTTGTACAATATAACAAGAATATTAGATCACAACTGAGAAACCTACGAGGCATTACCCATCTTGCTATAAATACATAATCAAAGTCTCAACAATTCCCGTACAACCCTTTTAAAATCAAGAAACCAAAACACTTGCCACATCAAGGCACATAAAGAGAGAGAACATCAATTATCAATCATCTCAAGCCTCTGGAAGCCCAAAAGAATGAAAACCCACAACCAAGGGTAAAGCGAAGCATCAAGAGTTTTCTCCAATAATTCCAACACAAGGATAAAATTTCATCAAATATGAGAGTAAATCAAAAATCCATAAAAAGGGAAGGTTCGTCAAGACCCATCCACAAATCAACAATGGTGTCACCTAAAAAGGAAAAACGCAAAAGAACATCAACCTTTAATTCAACGAAATCACTTAATAAAACGAAAAGCCACCAACTAGGTATTCCACGGGAGACCTCATTTTTCTCCTCACATGAACCCCCTTATAGTGGTACGCAAATCACCTTCATAAAATCAACAACATAGCAATGACAACAATAATTACAAAACCACAAGAATTATTTTCAATTTAAATATAATGCGTGAATACGTTAAAATAAGATCAACAACTCCATCCAGACTGCATAATCAACTTAGATACAAAATAAATCAAAAATTCAAGAAGATCAACTATCCACAACTCATAAACCAAAACACAAGTTCCCAGTTACATTGCAACACAAATTAAATGGCAAAGGATTCCTTGAATCAAAACTAACCTCCAGAGGCATTCACACCAACATGGAACCATCCCAAAACCATCCTTCAACAACAGAGGTAAAAGCATGGAACCAGGCATCCAAGGGACCAAATTAAAGAACACCTTAAATACCCAACCACTCACAACTCCACCAAACATTCGCATAATAAACAACAACCAAAAATTCAAACAAGAACAATATTTAATAGTCAATCAATTAACAACCAGAACTAAATGACTTTACAACTTACCCATCTAAATTACCCAATTAACTAAACAATTTATGATAATCGTCACAAGTATTCTAAAAGACTTATCCATAAAGAGAACTTACAATCTACCATTAAATGAATATAAAGAAAGTCAATTTTCCAAAAGATTAAAATCCCTTTTTTTTTTTTACCAATAAATTATCTGATTCGAGAATATCCTAATCAATCTCTAACCATACCCATACATTTAAATTTCCCCTTTCATTTAACATAATTTAAAACTACTTAATAACTGGGTAGTTAACTCATTATTATTTCATAACTACTTATGTTCAAACATTATTTCCATTTCCCTTTCATCATACTAACTTAACACTCACTTCCAATGTGAAACCCATTTAAGACCAATTGTTTATACTTAAAAATGATCATAATGACAATACTCTAAATACTTAAACTACATAATAGAACTTACCACATTAAAATCTTAAATCTATCTAAATAATTTTACACACAATAAATACCTTTTAAAACCACTACATCTTTATATATTTTAATTCATTTTGAGGAAGGAAAGTAGAAAGAGAATAGATCTTTTCTAAGAATCCAACAGGTCTAGAAAACTTAACTTCATAAAAAGATAACTTATTGGATTCTATATTAAGTTATATTTCCCACCCCTATACACATTTAGAAAAAAATAGATTAAACAATCAATAGCGATATGTATATATGTACAAATTTCCTTCTCTTATGTTATCTATTAAATTTTAATTTAACAATTAATGAGTGCTTTTCTATTAATGTTCCTCAAGTAAAATTAAAAAATCAATCATCATATATTACATTAAATTAATTTTCCAGCTAACTTGTCCTCTTATAGTTGATAGTTAATAAATAATAACAAAAACAAATCTCTTTTCTATTTTAGTATTATTTCCTTTAAACAAGTCTTGTTTATTTTAACGAAAAAATAAGCAGGAATGTTTTATTTGACAAATTAAATGTCAGTGGAATCTTGAATAAATAAGTTTATTAAAATTTTGTTTATCTCAAACCCAGGAAAGTTGAAACTATCACGCTCATAGAACAGGCCAATTAATCAGCTCTATGAGAGAAATTATGACATAGAATATAATTAAATTAAATAATAATTATATGATATATATATATACATATATATATATATATTTAAAAATGCATATATATTAAAATCGAAATACAAATTTTTGTTTAAAAGAAAAGCGTGCATTTTAAAGTTTATATTTCACTGGAATATTGTCGGCGATATAGGATTCACCCATTGCAGAGACCAGTCTGACTGATGTGACCAGTCCGTGGAGATTTCTTTGATAGACCCAGGTCGTGAACTACCCATACAGTGCCGAGCCAAATTTTGGAGTGGTAGATGCCAGTAGAAGTAGAACCACCACTCAGTCGGTGGTTTATTAATATCAACCATAAGCAAAATTTTGATGGGAATTGGCAAATTTTGAAAAATAAATAAATTTACAATCAATATTTTATCAACGTATATATACATATATATATATGGGTATATATATATACATATATGTATATATCAAATATAATAGATATATATATATACTTATATATAGTTATATATATATATTGTATTTCAAATACTTCAAAAACATAGATAGATATACACTGTACAATTTTTTTTCGGTGTATATTTAAATGTAAACAAGGATATACACAACCCAGTTTTCCCAGTAAAAAGATTATTTTAAATTTATTAATTGTATTTCCCAGTCAAAACTATAGTATTGCTGGTTATTTCCAGAATTTCAAATCTTAGTTTCATTATAATAAACAACAGTCCAAAACCCAACAAATAATTTCATTTAATCAACTAAAATCCTGAACCTTGGTAAAATTTTCTTGATTGAAGCACAGTCCAAAAACATTTATAAGAATTCGAGAGTTTTCTTCATGCATTAAATTTCAAATCCAGAACAAAGAATTCTTATTTCATTTGATTCTATAGAAAGAAGATAATTTAAAAGAAGAAGGAGAACCTGGCGTCCTGTGCCTGTAGATAACTGTAGAAGCTTTATCCTTCTTGCTGACCCCCTTCTAGCAGCAGCTCCAAGATCCTCCCTCAAACATAAATCTTAATCCTCAAATGAATTCTCAGAAGAATAAAAGAAAGTAATACTATAACAGAAAGATGACTTCCAAATTCTCCAAAATCTGTTGGAAAGAGAATGCAACCCCCTTCCCAATCCAAAATAAATAAAATCTCACACAAGAAGCCTCTTCTGTTTCCTCTTCCAGAGAATACCAACAGTCACATTTCAAGAAATAAATCAAAATAATATTTAATCCTTAATTCTTTTTGTTGCCTTTTCATGTATTTATATTTCATTTTCTTTTATCATGCATTTTGATTAAACTAAATAAATTTAAATCCACAAAAATGAACTTTTTATTTGAATATATATTCATTATCTCCACAATGCACTATTAATTAATTACTTCCACATTAGAATAATTAAAATCAACCATTTACAAGATTCTAAATAGGTATCCATTAAATTTCTTATTATAATAATTATGTTTTCAAGATTATTTGTTCATAACAATTTAAATCAATTTATCTAATAATATCACTTTTACTTTTAAGGAATTAGTTTAATTTGATCATTTGTTCTAAATCATTGAATTTAACTTAATTGATTATGATTTTAATTTCTAATTATATTTCAAATAACCTTGCAATTTCACTTATGATCTAATTAATTATTTAAACATGACTACTAACATATTATATTTTCCACACAATCAAATAACACAGTAATCAATGAAGCACACACAGATACTCACACAAAAGTTCAGAACAACCGAGATGGAGGGGTATTACACTACGTTTATATAGGTTATGTTTACTGTTTATGTTTACTATGAGAATATGAGCTATTTCTGTATGATTACATGTTGATGATGATTATGACATTTTTATGTTTATGCTAGAAGTAGAATGCATTACATTATTTTGGAATGGTTGATGATTATTGATGTTACGAGATGTTTGATATACTATGTGACTTTTAAATGTTATTTAGGTGTGGAGGGAAGGATGTCGTATTTCTCACTTATGAAAGCCCTACGATGTTTTGATTTCCTCTCACTAGGTATATGATAATTATATGTATATGCAAAGATGTTTGTGTGCTACAGGTTGCAGGTACTAGGCATCAAATCCACTTGAATTGGAAGGTCTAAGCATGTCTTAAACCCAATGGAACAATTGATCAGAGATAGCACTTGGTCCCCTACCCTAGTCATCATCATCGAAGAGGATGAGTATCTGGTTCGTTACCTCATCAGTGTTGTCAGATGTCTGTGATCAGTTGGTCTTGCTTTTCAACCCTAGTTAGGGATTAGGTAATTGTTGTTGAAATTTGGTTTGTTTAATTTAAAATTTGTTGATAAGTGTTGTTTTGGTTAATTGATGTATTAAAATAAGTTATTAAGTAAAAAGAGCACTTGATAAATAAATATAAATATAATTATTAATAATCATAGTTTATAATAAATTAAATACATGTAATGTAATATTAAAATAAAATAAAATAGAAAAGAATTATGGTGGAAAGCTATAATTAATAAATAGTAAAAATAATTTGATAAATGGAAATATTTGCATGCAACAACATGCAACTCATGTAAAAATTTGAATAGATTGTCGAAAAAGAAAATTAATGCTTTTTGGGGGATTTTGTGAGATTTTACTGGATCTTCAGTTTCAAAAACAAACAACCTTCTTGGAAACATTTTTCCTTTTGGGGAGATTTTTTTAGGGAATGTTGTTTTTGGGGGATTTTGGGAGAAAATTAATTCAGAGTTTTGGAAAGAAAATTTATGTAAAATAATTTTATTCCATCGTTGATTCTTGGAAGGGAGGAATGTAGAAGGATAGGTGAACGAAGGCATTGTGTCAAATCAATTTAGGGAAAACAAATTTTACATATGAGTCTTCGTTCTTCTTACGATAATGCTATTGTTTGATTGTTTAAAAATTTAATCGTATTGTTTATGATCGTAAGTACCCATATATTTTATGCATATCCTATATTCGTTGCATTCCCGAGAAGTCACTTATTTGATTTGGCTTGGCTTAACCAACACACTCTAAGCATTGACTGCTTAGGTGGCTAGTTCATGTGGGTCCCCCTTAACTTGACCATTGTCTCAATTTTTTAACTCTAGCTCTTTCTCAGTTTCCATTTCCGTCCCCGTTTCACACAATCAATCAAAATCCCGCACAAAATTTGATTTAACTTCAAAACCCACATAAACTCTTTCCCGCGCTGTTGGTATTGGCAATGGGGATTGTTTCTGCACATATTTGTGAGTGTTCAAGCTGCTTCTAAATGATTGTGGGCTACTTCGATCTCCCTGTCATGGAAGGTAAGAAAATTATAATATTTTCTCAGTTCTATTGTTGAGTCTGTTAAGGCTGCTTAAATAATATTGTGTATATAAATTGTAGGCATGTACTTCCTTGATTGTGCCAAGCTCACAAAAGTGGATCTTGCTGCATGGTACGAGCAATTTTTGAAGTTTTGAAAACAAGTATTGCAGCTTAATCAATTGATTTTTTTTTTCCTCTATACATCACAACCGCCATTCTTGTGGCTTCTCCAGCTCCATAAAGTTAAAATAAAAAAATTCTTTCAAATAATATGTATGATTGCTTTCCAGAATTAAATCCTTTTTATGTGGATATTTCCAAATAAAATATTATAGTTCATGCCGTTTTTAATTGTTTGGGAAAAATTATTTTTGGTTGTTTGTGGTGGGTGATTATTTTCACATATTCTTCTTAGATCAATATTGTATATTTTATATATATAATCTAGAAATGAGATCTTGGACATTTTTCCAATTTAAATTTTATATTTTTCATGTATTTAATGAAACTTTTTTTTAATTTTGTTATTAAATTTAGATCAATTTTATGTAGTGGAGCTAAAATCAATGCCACAATTAATTTTTAAAATTTAAATTTTTTTACTCCTATTTTTCGCTAGTTTTTTAATCAATTTAGTACATGTTTGCACAATTTATTAATATTATTGTTTAAAGACATTCATTTGTCCATTTTAATACCTAAGAGAGAGTCACCTTAAAATCATAAGAACTTCAATCCTTAACTTTGTGATTTAATACAATTCCATAATAAAGGATTTATTTGCTCTATTGAAAATGCCTTTTGACACAAGAGGTTCCAAGCTAAGCTTTAGAATTTCTTTGATTTGCAAAATATTATCAATATGAACCTACAATTCTTATCTAAATTTAGCTAGAATATTTTTTATTAGGTAAGAAATCCCATTGATTCTATTATGTAGAGCTATAACATCTTTAATGATATTTGACCCTTGTGACATAAATCATTTAGCCATTGCTTTATAGCATTTGAAATATATTTCATTTCCTCAATGGTTGAGACATTTTCTTGAGAAACTATGTTAGGGGCAACAATTGGCACATCAAAAGATTGGATAAGTTCAACCAATTATTAAAATCCCTTTGACTTTCCTTAAGTTTTGACTAAGGATAGAGCTCATACACATTCTTTTATACCACTCCAACACCCACTACTCCATTTTTGGTTGACTCAAGAAAAATAGGCCTCATTGCCATTGGATAAACAATGTAAGAAGTTATAGATAACTTCCTCTTTTCTTGAACCTTATGAGCACAAATGTCACATGAGGGTTTTGAAGGATTGTGGACTTTCAACTATTGAAATTAAAGTTAAATTTATCTATATAGAAACTATGCAAACAATATGATGAGCAAGTGAGTACGTAGAAGTGTAGAAGGAAATATTTGAATCAATAACATGATGTGTTAGTTAAATCTTATGTGAATAAATTTTGGATCAAAACTTTACAAATGTGTGCATGTGAATCTATAGAGGAGACAAATATCCTACAAAGATCTATTGAAATGCATTAATTCATTTGATTAGTTGCAAATGAGGAGAAATGCTCATAATTTTTAGAAATAACTCATTCACATGTGTGTGCATTAAATTTATTTATGTTTTCATGCTTTAGGTGCTTTTATGGACATGAGCATCATAGACGCAAGTCCTATAGATGG
>VDFB02102970.1:0-52053 GCA_007258455.2 Sequoia sempervirens
AAAAACCAATTTTTTGGACACCATGACCAAATCATGTCATGCCATGTGTCATATACAATCAAAAATAAATAAATAAATGATTTATTTATGTCCTTTAAGTTACCAAAAAAAAAAATTTACGAAGTCCACATAGCACTCCACGTAGACATTCATGCTCCTCTCCCCTACTACGAGTCTAATTGAATGGTGGCCTGCATCTTCAAACTAATCTCTCAAAATTCACTATCATTTAGAAAGGTACGCTTCCTAATTACAAGCCCTTTTGGTATAAGCTTACGTGGAGTACAACTAGCCTACTATATGGTTGGCAAGCTAATTCTCATTTAATGAAGGGAAATTGCATCTGTGGCAATATCATTCACATCCCCAATAGATTTGCCAACTTCGTTTTGATTAGGGGAGAGGGGCCAATTGTTGTGCGGGGTTCAATAGTCGCGCAATCAATTGTGATTATAATACCTAGTAATTGTTTATATAATGCTTAATAGTTGTAATTTGACTACCCATAATTAAACAAAATGTATTCCTTTGATCTAAAAAGCAACCAATCATGTGATGACACATGAGCGCTCAACTACTAATGATGTGAATGCACGAGAATTGGTCTCACTTTTTTTTGGGGCCTTTTTGGACACCTTGACAAAAACATGCTGATGTGGCATCATATTTGATGATGTGGCCCTAAAACCTTAGTTATAAGCAGAGGACTTGCCAAATAAGCTGTTGTAAAAAGTTGGGAGTGATTTGAAATTTCCACGTAGGATAATTAGAAGCGCGAAATTAGGGTACACGACTATTGGCCCCTCTCCCCTAAATGCTAACCTGCGTTAAAGTTTGTATTAATTGTTTTGTACGGGCATCAAGAACCGTGCTTATTCATCTCTACGTGTTCCACCGCATGCTTCACTGCATTTTGATTGCCTGGTGCGTGTACTTATTATCCCGTGTCCTTCTACATCTCTCTTCAACTATATGTTAGTGCCTTCATTCGGCAACTTGCACCGTCTCATGTTCTCCCTTTATCTGCTCTTCATTGGCTGGCTATGATGTTGAACAACTGGATTCGTATCACAGTTGATGGATTTGGAGGTTCCAATTACTGTTGATGTCTTCAACAAGAAGAAATTGAAGGATCTCTTCAAATTTGACTGCAACAATGCCGAAAGGGCAATCCGTCAAGTTATAAATTTCACTTTCTTATTGGATCCTCTGTGCTTTTATTCATTTTCAAAAGATAGCTTTTGCTTTTCTTTCAAATGCTATGGATTTGTTTAACTGCCCTACACTACTTCGTCCGTTGTGTCGAAAATATGCATGGGAGCCAGTTTTCAATGATGCCTAGTTGCTTCAAGCTCTTGAACAATATAATATTATAGAGGGCATTTTCTCCATTGGTGGCATCTTATCTAGTTCTCTGCTCAGCTCATCATCAAACATCAAATGTATTCGCAACGCAATGACTCTGGGCCTACACAAAAATTGCAATCTCGCTTTCAAAAAAAATGTTAGTCTCATGGCCTTCTCTAGGACTACTGCTGAACCACTCTCCTTGTCCTACTCCAAATTCAAAGCTTCTGAAGTCTCTCGATGTGTTGTGCGCCGAAGAACCACTTCTAAGCAATCGAGATAGTAAGATTACCAGTATATGTCTTTTTGTATAAAATTTGTTAAATAAAGTCTGGCTCTGTTTATTTGGTCTTTTGTATATGATCGTTTGGCTCGTTGCATGGTTGTATTTTGGGTCTGGTTTCTTTGGTCACTTTTTGTCTACCCTCTACACTTTTGACTATTGATTATATCAAATATGTAATCTTCCTACTTTTATAATAATAAAATTTTATGGTTGGTCTCCACCTATCCTAAAAACAATAAAATATATTCAATACATTGAAATATCATCGAATAAACAATATACAAATATGGATTAGATTCATCATTACAATATATTGTTGCTTCAAATACAAATATAAGTATATGTATTAGATTCATCATTACAATATATTGTTGCTCCAAATACAAATACAATATCTTAATGAGATTGCACTAAAAAAAAAACCAAAAAAAATCCATCCTCCAATCTCCTTGAACTGATAATTGAACACAGTTCAAACTATGACAAAAATTATACAAATGACAATAGTCTTGAAGATAACCAAACACCTTAATATATAGCATCAAAAAGACAATTCTAACACTGCATTTTCTCTCCTAAAAATGTTAATTAAATTATTTCCTTGCAACAGCCATCACTTTCTTATGAGTAATAACTTATACCTCATTAATAAGCCATCATATAACTTTTCATTAAAGAACTGCCAAGCGCCCCAAGAGTTGTAACCTCTTTCTAAAAATCCACACCCACCATCAATATTTATTATTGTTTTATTTGTTGTATTTTTTCAACCCATGGCCCCATTATTAAAATATTTTTTATCCTTATCATTATTTTTCCAAACCATGGCCCCCTTATTAAATTTTTTTTTTTCCTTATCCTTATTTTTCCAAACCATGGCCCCTTTATTCAAATATTCTTTTATCCTTATCCTAATTTTTCCAAAGGTTATAACATGTTTCTAACAATCCACAACCACATAATCTATTATTTATTATCATGTTATTTGTTAATCTATTTGCCATTGCCCCATTTTCATATCTTATTTAGGAAGAGAATAAGGGTAGAGCCCACATAACCTAATTAATTTAAAAAAACTGAGTCATGTTGCATGCTTCAGTTGTAGCCTCCGGCTCTTCTGAGTGTCCATATGAGGTATTTGGAACGTTTAGACACTTGCTTCGTTACAATAGAGCAAGACAGGATCCAATTCTCTTTACATTTCTGCCACTGAAGAGATAAAAATTACTTAGCTCTTGAAATCCAGCTCACATGTTCCTTTGATAGTGATATGTTGTTATGTGTTATAAAATCTTTACGAAAGATCTCTTTATTGAAGAATTTTCAAAGAACTTACCATTGATTATAAGGTTCTAGTCGAATTTGATAGCATGTTCACCAAATCACGATGTTAGGAATTGCTGAGGCATCTGTCATGTTACACACTCAACTCCCTAAAATTTTCCAATACTAATTGTCTTTTTCAAATTTTATTTGGGAGACGACACTTCCCACAATGTTTATTATTGCAATGGTTCAACATTTAAAGTTGATTAATAGCAACGACGCTATCATGATAGGGCATTTCTTAGAATCAAAAGAAAAAATTATGTACAGAACTGTGAAAATTATGATATCTCAATTATTATAGTTTATCATAATTATCTGGGCTTTAAAAGAAAGACATGTAGAGCATAGACCTATATATCATTATAAAGGACATGCAAATATTAAATTCCAATATTCAAAATAAATGTAATTGTTACCTTCTGGCATTATATTTCAGCAATTCCTTTTTATGTGATCACACAATTAAATGCTTCAACCAAAAACACTTCCAATAGGATAGATAGCACTTGGCTAAAAAGATCTCTACTGCAGCCTTCAAAAACACTCAGATTTCTATCTCAACATGCATAGAATTGTTTGTTAATGATCATTATTTAATTGTACATTTAATCGTTTTTTTGTATGATGTAGCGTACTTTGTCCAAATATGACCAAGAAAATCCAGCACATAGATAAAGCACTATGAACATTATAATAATTACTCAAATAGACTCCAATAATAAGCTGCACAAATGCAAATTGTGTCTACATGTTTTTCTTCCACGAGATAGCATTCAACCTGTACATTCTTCCTAAAATTTGCTAGTTCCAACCATTCACTTCCTCTTTAACAGAGAAAATAGCTACACCATTTGGCTACTCTTCAACATTTACAATTACTTCAAACAACTGGTTCTCCTGATTTCAATCTGACCTCTTGTAATATACTACAGACACCATAAACAAATCTACACGATTAATTAACACAATGTGTCCTTGCTTTATTATTGGAGTCAAAAGTCATATAGAAGAAAAATGTCAAAACGTATATGTTGTATAGTAATCCTTGTGACATTGACGGAAATGGCTCTTTTGCATCATAGCAATTAATCAACAAAAGCTATTATTTACAAGGATTTGTTATAAATAATAAAAATATACTAGTACTCATGCACATATGCCCTGCTAAGGACTCATATATAGATGTGCAAGTAATGTATAGTATCTATACCTAAACAGCGTTTGTTGCTAAATTCAGCTACAAATGAATCTCGTAGCCAATGTTTGGCAAAGCAATTTATTTTCACAAAAGTTAAATCTCTGCAAATGCTTCAGTGACCCAAAAATGGATAAAATGTATTTGGCTTGGCCCTCTAAAGTAATGGTTTACGGAGATGAGTAAAAATTAAGATTCCATCAAAAATTGCAAATTACAAACCAGCATAAAATAACATGACCAAACAAGGCAATGAAACTTACTGCCTGGGCATTGTGCTCATCAAGAAAACAGGCATTGTGATTTCTCAACTCTAGGATACTATTTTCCTTGAAAATTCTGATGATCAAAAATTTTCAAGTCACCAAAGACAATATTAATGGTCTAGATCTTAAAATCAACTCACAAATTAATGGGACGTAACTTAATTTAAAAAAGAGCTGGTAAACACATATACGGTGTATCACAAAAACGTCGTGTAGTTCATAATAATACAAAGCAAAATTATAGTGTTAAAATTCTTTTAACATTTTGGAATTGAGTCCTTTCCATTAAACTGAATGGAGGTGTAACATGCAAGCAATTCATTCAATGTGTAAACTTGCAACAAATTACATGAATAGTTGTCACTATCTATGAAAACATTGGAACATCAAACTCAATATTTTAAAAAATTTGATGATTAAAATTAAATATCAAAATGGTTTTAATCTTCTCCACCACCATAGCTAACAATACCTTTACCTGTTCCTGTATCGTCATCCCTTCTTGCCGCAGTTTCTTCATCCTCAAGTACATCATCCATGATATCATCCTCTCCAACATCCTCAACATCCTCCTCTGCATCTTCCCCACCTCTTGGAACGCGTGTTTTAGGACCATGGCTCAATTTATGCGACTCCAGATCATTATCCATGCTCTCCTGTAGACTGGCTGCAGTGTTTCCATTCCTATTGCTGCCCGCATTTTGCCACCTCTGAAGTTCCACTTCAACATTGGCAAGTAGTTGCTCACTAATTTCTTTCTGGTATTCTGTTAACTCTTGTCTACGACTGGCTTTCCATTCCAAAAACTCCTTTGAACAATTATAATACAGAGAAATCAAAACCAGAAAAGCAAAGAAATAAATAAGCACAACAACAAAATCTTGATAATTTATTATGAAACGAACTTAGAAAATACCACTGATACTATACTACCTTCTGTTGCTCTTCAAGCAGCTTCGCACAATTCTCTGAAGGTTTTGCTGGGACATAGTATACTGGGGGTTCTGTTGTTGTCCTGTATGGAAAATGTACACACAATTAATACAATATACTAGTGTTCTCTCAGATGTAGCATCATGTTTGACCATATACACCAAACCAGGACCTAGGCTGAGCCCAATATGCACAAGTTGCAAAGATGTTCGGGTTATTGTCGAAGGAAGTGATTTTCTTCTATATAGAAACTAAACACAATCTAATTGACACTAATAACAAAACTGATACAGCAGATAATGCTATGCTTCCAACAGAAACTTATCTTTGCTCCCAACAAAATTGTCTATGAGCACTTGAGCCAAAATAATAACCTGCAAAAACATTTACGGTCATAATAGATTAAAGTTAAACTCTACCAGACAATTTATGTTAGCCAATGATAAACATTTGTTTCAAAAGTTTCAATATTTATTACTGTGTGCATATGAGTATGTGATTACAATCATTGCTCAGATGATACAGGAAAAAAGGTTGGTATTCATGGCTTTGAAATTACATCCTGATTATCCTTGAAAAACCAGACACTCCCTGAAACAAAAAGTCTACTAAACAGATAATCAAGACTCGAGAATTGTGGTTTAAAGCCCCCACAAAGAAGAAGATGCACTTTACCTTAAAAATTTGCAAAGTTTGTTATGGTGTTCAGTCCATTGCAGGAAAAGCAGTTCCAATTTCTTCTCTTCTGCCTTTGCAGCAACCCGTGCTCGAAGAGTCTGCATTTAAAATTAAATATATAAGCCCAGTATATCAAATCAAATCCCTCTTTGATACTGGCTGCCATGCTCAGAGGCCTATAAGCCCATGCAAGGTAATATAGAATTAGTATGACTCATAAAGGAAAAAAATAAAAACAAAAAAATACCAAATCCCGGCGTCTCTTTTCAGCAAGTTGCTCACGCTCTTGTTGGCGAAGTTTTTCACTTTCCTCACGTGCCCTTTGCTCTGCCTGAAATAACAAATTAGAAGAGTATTGAGCGTATCTCTTTAATATCAACATGCTTGCAGAGAATTTTTTCTCATGATTTTCAGATAATTTCAGATGCATTAAACTAAACTAAACCCCAATAAACAGCATCTCCTATGGCAATAATTCAAAAATGAAAATGCAAACTCCAAGTTGAAATGCATCACTGAATAATTATCCAACTACAAGGAGGAGAAAAGTCACACACTCTTCTTAAAGAATCTGATCGCCGCATGAATGCTTCTGATGATGACAATTGCTTATCCTCCTCCCGAAATTTCTGTTTGAATAATGAAAATGTAGTTGCTGTTAATTTATAATCAAATGCAAATAACCAGGAATACTAACAAAGCATGCATGCTTAATATAGAATTAAAAAATTAATCTTTTGCAAATGACAAAATGTGACCAAACTTCTACATCATTACATTCAACGAAGGTCCCTTTAATACTAGGTTCAGAGTTTCAAAATATGCCTACATCTCACATACATGTCAAGCATAAGAAAACATATATTTGCAACCTACAGCAATGATAAATTAAGTGTCAATAATAACCTCAAGTGTTCCCAAAAGTTGTCCAAGCATTCTCCTATTTCGCTTCACCAAGCTCGGATCTTCATTTTTAGGTAGGACCCTTGGTACATTCTCAACGGGTTGGGCATCTTGCTCCTAGCATATCACAAACACAAATTAGGCCTCCCAAGAACCCAAGAAATGCGCCAATATACCAATGCAATTTTCCCAACATACAGATGCAAGTCAGTTCATAAATAAGGCTTACGTACTTATAAGATGAAACATATCCAACAAATGAGCCACTAAAAAATTTTACAATTGCAAATAAAAATAACTAAAATACAACTCAATCAACAAAAGCATTTACACTTTCAACTTACTTCAAAATCTGTTCTCAACAGATGCAAAGCATGTACAGATAAATTAGGTGAAAAAGTTGCAAAACAACTAGCAAATTTAAATGAGATTTTCTTTACAAAATATGCCATATTATTATAATGCAATCCATAGAAGAGCCAAGATAATCATGAAATGTGCTCACCATCCAGTTTCCTCTATCTCTCTTCAAGCCACTCTGATTACGATGTAAATTCGAGTGTTTACCATTGGCTTGGCTGTCATCAAGTTTCAGATCTGCTACTTTGTCTTGTTCCTTGCCTTCTTTCTTTTCCTTTGAATCATCAATGATTTCTCCATCCTCAACCTGTTGAATGGAATAATGTTCATTTATGTTTTTCATACATTAAATAATGGAACTCTTTAAAAATTGGAGATAACTGGACAATAATCTTGCCTTTACTACAGCTGAGGAAAGTCGCCTCTTGGCTGGTGGCTCGTCATCAATCTCAGGCTTATCTGCCTGCCAAATAATTAAAAAATCAATTGATGACACATGTTGATTCAATCTCTTAATGCTTCAACGGTCAAGCAATTATAAGTAACTAGAAGGGAAAGTACACACCATCCGAACAAAACCCCGTCCTCTCCCAAGTGTGCGACCTCCACCAGGGCCAACATTGCGGGTATTGTTGCCAGTAAAACCACCCCTCCGAATACCCCTTGGATCACGTAGCCTCTCTGTAATCTACACACCAACAGATAGATTTAGCACCATTTCCAAATACAACAACTACATAGGCAGTGAGTTTCATTTTGTTTTGAAAAAGCGCAGCTAACATCCCAGTTGTTAACCAACACTTATTAGAATAAATCTAAGTTCAGAACTTCTCGGCAGAGAAGTTTTCTAGGACGGTATACAGATCGATCACTGCAGGTAGGCATTTTCAGTGAACTGGTACTTACACGAAATTACTAAAGAAATCACTCCAGCCCCGACATTGCTACCCTAGGGGTATCAGCCGAATAAGAGAAGCTCCCGAAAAGTTTATTAGAAAATAAAAATGAAAAATAACACTAAGTAGGCCCTAAACACTCTGAGAGGCAGGTCAATGTTAGAAGGATTGCAAATATTTCAAAAATACAACAGTAGAAATTTAACAGTTTTTTTCATATACAACTTACACCTCAAAATTGAAACACTTATTACTTATAAAACTACATATTGCAACACACATTTCAAACCAGACGCTGGTACCCAATACCGACACAAAGATCATAAACGCAAAAAATGTTTAAGAGGGTTACCATTTTGACAAATAGGTCGCGAATCCAAACCAAAACTATATATTTCAACATTAAAAGCCCTATAAATCTCAGATTAAGAAAATAAATGACATGAAAAATTCTTTAAAACATCGACAGAGTATCCTTGTCCCATTTTGATCATATCTTGTTTAAAGCAGCCAAAGACACTAGATTATCAAATGCCATCTGAGTAACCATGATAACAGATTTAATTGTGATTTAAAACCATAAGACCCTAAAATCCTAGAAAGCTCCCCTTTTAAACTTCGATCTTTAAAAGACAAATTAAAAATCCAAAAGTACCCTTTTCAAAAACATTCAAACACAAACCTCCCATTGCTGGCGATTGAGTTCATCGATCTCCTTGCGAAGTTCCTCCGCAGTCTTCTCCACCATAGCGTCCGCCGTGCCGCCTGCAACAAAACCCTCGATCCCAGCTAGGGTTTGTAAACAGAAAAAAATAAACAAAGGGGTTAAAGATTCTAAACCCCCAAATGAAAACAAAAATCAAGACAAACTCTTCCGCTAGAGCAGAATATGTATCTCACGGAATAAATTTGTTCCGGTTAACATGTATCAGTAGGCAAACCCTTAAATTTCATGGAGTTTCAACGATAAATACATTTAAACGAAGGAACATTTGCTAAAATCGTGAGGAAAACGTTGCCGAAATTTTTTAGACTACCCTAAGGGTACGGTCCCATGGAGGGGGGCTTCCTAAAAGATTTCAGTAGGTGTTGCTAAGAATTTTTAGGAATATTTTAAAGCTGGTGGTCCTATGAATTCAGTTTTTCAATTCAGCTTTAAAAGCTTGAGCTCCAAAATTTAAAGAACAAACTGGAGTATTTTGATAAAAATTAATTAATAAATAAAAATTCTCTCATTTTTTTGGTTTTTTTAGGAATTTAAAATTTTAAGTGATAGACAACTGGTAGAAAAACTTACTAAAAAATTTATAAGCTGTAGGGGCAATTTCTAGCCCCACCCCAATTTCACCAGCTGAAAGATGCATTCCTATACTGTAGGGTCTCCTATTTTTCTAGAAAAGATTCCAATTAATCCCGTAGCACAATTTATTTTTTCCATGGGACCCCCTGCTCCATGAAAATAGAAGCCCAAGCCCCCCCCATGGGACCACTCAGGAAATGTATTGTTTAGCTTGTTAGCATTTACATGTTGATGAACCTAAATTTGACGGTCCACCCTACCTGTCGAGCAATTTATTTATTTTTTGTTTTTGTTTTTTTTTAAGATACATATTCATTTGAAGTGGCCCTTCAAATGTTAGATATCTTATTATATAGACAAACTAGAGATTGAATGTTTGTTTTTAATGAAGGATTTTATATCATTCACAAGATTGTTTTGTTATTTGATAAAGCATTTTTAATGGAAGATTTTATATCATTCACAAGATTGTTTTGTTATTTGGTACGAGGTATTCATAATGCTAAAGTCACTAAGGACAGATTTTATATCATTCACAAGATTGTTTTGCTATTTGATACAAGGTATCCATTATGCTAAAGTCACCAAGGACACAATCGTGACCTCGTCCCTTATATTTTTGAGGGTTTGAACCTTGTTGGATGGCATAATCAAGGAATATACCACCACCCTCACCAATTGTGCTATAATCCTTTGGTGAGATAGTTTTTCAATAATGAAATTTTTAATCATATGGAAAGTGATATAAAATATACATAATTTATTAAATGTATTGTTTAGAGGATAAAATCAATGAAGAACCACTATTGTAACATAGTAGAACAATAATTAGAACTATAAATCGTGTACCATAACTAAAATTATATTCATCTTAAATTTACAAGAAGTAAATTATATCCCTATTGAATTTTGAATTTAGTACCATAGTTGATTTCAACATGAATGTAACAAAAGGTGTGTGGGAATTGAAATACACCTTAATAAAATTTGAAAGTTTTTGTCATAAAGGGGCTATGAGGTTCTAAGTTTGAATGTCAACCTATCCAATATTCTCATTAAAGTGTTTATAATTCTTTTAAATAATTAAAATCTATGTATAAATGCCTAAAATAGCTCAAATAACTCTTGTGTGTGAGAGTGTACATACATTACAAGCTCTTGGGAATGAATTTATACCTTTACATTGTTCGATAATTTGAGTTCCTTTAGTGAAAACATTTCATTGAATTTTTAGGAAAGAAATGGACTTCATTAATTATCACTATTTGGTAGAATGAAGTGTAAAATTATTTTTTACTACTTGAACAACCCTTGCTCGAGCTCAATCATTTCATTCCCTAAAAGATAGTGCCCTACAAATGCCTGATCATGTCACGAGTATCCTTTGTGATCTACTACCGCCTCATAGTTTGCTTCACCCAATCGAGTGGGAGGGAGATTTAGCTATGCAATCGACTACTGAAACTAATCCTGGTGGTTTCCTAATTCTCTATCCTACCTATCATAATCGATCTCATTTGAACCGAGGTGGGTGGGGGGAGATGGAGTTTATCAACAATGATGGAATCAAAAGGGGAACTTGATTGGTTATCCCCAAGTTGTGAAAGCAGGACTTATTCCTTGGGTGGGTGTAAAGCAACAGAAAAATCAAGGTGGGTGGGCCCTTACCATAACTAGGGGTTTGCCTAGAACCCCCAAGAATTCTAGTTTCAGGTGGGAGGAAGAACCTTTTGTTCGGGTTGGGTGGGGATTATAGTTCCCAATAGTAGTTCATTCCCACCTACCCGCATATGAGTTAGCTGGAGAAAGTTGGGAGTAGGGGGTTTGCATTTTAATGATTTGTTGGACTGGGGAATAGGGGGATATATGGGTGGTTTTCTATTGGGGTAGGAGGGTTGGTGGCTAGAGAGAGATTATAGAGGTTGTTCTAGCTAGGGTATAAGACTTGGTTGTTCCTATGATTTCCTATGCATGTCATATGGGGTGGGTGGGAGGTTATAGATTGCCTCAACCCCTCAAATATATGGCGTGTGGGTGGTATAGTTAGCCCACGTCAAAGACTGACCTTGTTAAGAAATAGATAGGATGGTTGACCCAATGTGTTGGCCAGAAGTCACTTTACCCCCATGTGTTTACCGCCTCAACTATGATTCCTCAACTTAGCTCCTTGTCATAGATATATAGGGCTTTCTTTTTAGTGATCTTGTTTGTTCTTGAGCCTTATCCAAACTATTTGTGAAAATTAAGGCAAAGCTAGGTCAAAATGTAACTACTACTTCTTCCCACCCACCACATTAGCTTTCATCATCCATCGTCTGAGTAGGTGGGAAACTATAGTTCAGTTATCTTTCTTTCTGATTGTGATGAGGGCCACACCGCCCAAAACCACACAAATCACAACAATAAATACCAAAACAGAAGATGTGAGACAGAAAATATAACTCACTTTCAATTATTTTCAAAAAATGAAATTACAGATTCAAAACATACATGCTATAGCCTCATGGGCTTGATTCATTACAACAAAATTAACTCTGAAAACAAAATATATTATTCAGATCCACAATCTACACTAATGGAGCCACCTTCTACAACCCCCACTTAACCCTTTTATTTTACCCCAATAACCACCCTAAAATGTTCTAGAAAGTTTAATTTTCCCTTTTGTTTTGGAGCCAAAAGTCTTGTCGTTTGATTTCTTGCCTAGGAAGGAATTTTAATGAAATTCACTTTTTAGTGGGGCAGCTTCGTGGGGCCATAACTTTTGATCCGGGTCTGATTTTCTATTATAACATATCATTGGAAAGCTCTCGAAGAGATCTACAACGTCGATACATCAAAGGTTTGTTCATTAACTTTTCAAGTTGTTTTGAGACCTCTAAGGTTTTCATGTTTGAATTTGAAGCTGCATTGGAGAAATTTCCCGAGACAAAAACTTTAATATCTCCCAAACCATGCAGGGTATTGAGATGATTATTTCGCAACCAAAAATGTTTTTCAATTCTGCTCCCTAGGGTAGATTTTCAAGTCCATATGAGCCTATTGAGGCCAACTTACTAAAAATAGTAAGTGACCAATTTTCACCTTTTCTAACTCTTGACCGTTTTACACCCCTTAAGTGCCATCATGGAACTCAAAACGACTAAAGAAATTAAGGAAAAACATTTTTTTTGGGTGATGCAAGATTTCCCTACACTGTTGGATGCTCCTGCATCAGACACCCAAGGTAATTTGAAAAGTGACCCTGTCACTTTTTAGGAGTTAGAGGAAAAACAAGATGGTTAACCTCAACCTCAGACAACCACGATGAATCTTTAACAGGCCTTTCTCTCCACTTAACCAAGTACTCTACATATTGCCTATTTCTTGTGCTTCTACCCACAGGACTATCCAAAATTTATTCCATCTCCTCCTTTTCTGAAGTAGGTGTTGGGATATTTCAATGTGCTTCTATTATTTCTTCATCAATTCCTCCTTCATGATATTCTGTTAAATCTGAAATGTTAAACATAGGTGAAATATGAATTTCATCAGGCAACTCTACCTCGTATACATTTCCTGAATCATGCTTCTTTAGGATCTTGCATGGTCCAAACTTCTTCATCTTTAACTTGTTGTATGTACCAACTAGAAACCTTTCCTTTCGCAAATGAACCATGACTTCATCTCCTACTTGGAACTCCTTATACCTCTTTTTTTTATCTTCCTTAGCCTTATATTGTGATTTCATCTTATTGATATGTTTCTTCACCTCTTCATGCAAATTCTTCAGGTGCTCAACAAAATCCTCAGCCTCAGCGCTACTCTTCTCCCCCTTATCCATCTTTCTCAATTCATAAGTAGTTCTTGGACTACTACCATAAACAATCTAGAATGGTGATTTGTTAGTGCTTCTATTGATAGAATTATTGTAAAAAAATTATGCTTGTGGTATAATCAAATCACATCCCTTGGGCTTATCTCCTACTAAGCATCTTAGCAAGTTATCCAAACTCCTATTCACCACCTCTGTTTGTCCATCAGTCTGTGGATGGTGCACGAAAATGAAGTTCAAATATGTCTTCAACTTCTTCCATAATGTCCTCCAAAAATAACCAACAAATTTAGTATCTCTATCTGAAACTATACTCTTCAGTAGACCATGTAGTCTCACCGCCTCTCTAAAAAACAACTCTGCAATATGAACAACTTCACTAGTTTTATGACATATAATGAAATGTGCCATCTTTGAAAATCTATCCACCACCACAAATATGGAATCATGCCCTTTCTATGTCCTTGGCAAGCCAAGAACAAAATCCATGCTAATATCCTCCCATGGCCTCTTAGGTACAACTAATGGCTAATACAATCCAGTATTCTAACTTGTTCCCTTCCCCGTTTGAGATACTCTCCAACTTTGTACAAACTTCTTCACATCTTGTTGTAATTATGGCCAGTAATAATTCTCACTAACAAGAGCAATGGTTTTATCTTGAGCAAAATGTCCAGCCAATCCTCCATTGTGCTTCTCCTTGGTTAGATTCTCTCTCATCAAACTCCTTGGAATGCACAATTGGCTTCCTCTAAACAACATCCCATATTGGATTAGGAAATCCAACCATCTTGTCCTATATAATGTAACAAGTTCCAAACAAGCCTTCCAAGCTTCTACAAAGTCTGGATCTTCAAGGTACAAACTCTTGAGTTCATTGAACCTAACAACCTCTATATTCATCTCTGTCAACAATTTTTTCCTTCTACTTAAGGCATCTGCAACTTTGTTTGACCTTCCAATTCTATGCTTCAAAACAAAAGTACAACTCTGCAAAAACTCAACCCATTTTAAGTGAATTTGATTTAACTTTCCTTGACTATTAAGATACTGCAAAACCTAGTGATCAGTATATAAAACAAATTATTTTGGAAACAAATAGTGTCTCCATTTCCTCAAAGCCTGAACTATAACATAAAACTCTTGATCATAGATAGAATATTTCTTCTTAGCATCATTCAACTTCTCACTAAAATAGGCAACAGGCTTACCTTCTTGACTCAAAAAAACTCCTATGGCAGTGCCACTAGCATCGCAATCTACTTGAAAGACCTTATTGAAATCTGGAAGTGCCAAAATAAGTTGCTCAGTGACTTTCTTCTTCAACATATCAAAACTCTTTGTTGCTCCTCCAGTCCATTTAAAATCCTTTCTATCCCCTCTCATTGCTTCAGTTAGAGGTGCACAAATACTACTGAAATTCTTAATAAACTTTTTGTAAGAATTTGCTAGACCATGAAATGATTTTACCTTTGTAACACTCCTCGAGGTAGGCCATTCAATGATAGCTCTCACCTTCTCTAGATCCATTTTAAGACCCTATACTGAGACAACAAATCCTAGATACACCAACTCTCTCTTCGCAAAAATACATTACTTCAAATTAATCAAAAACTTCTTCTCCCTTAGCTTCTCAAAAACTCTTCAGATACGCATCAAGTGCTCCTCCAATGTCTTACTAAAAATCAAAATATCATCCAAATAAACTATAACAAATTTTCTTAAAAAAAAAATCAATACCTCATTCGTAAGCCGCATAAATGTGCTCAGTGCATTGGTTAGCCCAAAAGGCATGACTAACCACTCGTACAAGCCCTCCTTGGTTTTGAAGGCTATCTTCCATTCATCTCCTTTCTAATCTATATCTGGTGATATCCACACTTCAAATCTATCTTTATGAAGTAATCAACTCCATTCAAACAATCCATAATATCATCCATCCTTGGCAAGGGAAATCTATACTTGATAATAATTTTGTTGATAACTCAGGAGTCTATACACATCCTCCATTCTCCATCCTTCTTCGGTGCTAGCACTATAGGTATTGCACATGGACTCAAACTCTCTTGAATCAATCCCTTCCGCAACAACTCTTGCACTTGTCTATTCAACTCTTCATTCTCTGCTAGAGTCATTCGATGGGCTACCTTATTTGACAAACTAGCTCTAGGAATCAGGTCCATCTAATGACTAATCTTTCTTACTAGAGGAAAACCTTCAGGTACATTATCAGAAACAATATCTTGAAACTCATTCAACATATCTGAAACCTCTATAGGTACCTCATTAGTATCTTCTTCATCAACTATAAGGATCAATGCAAAACACATATGCTCATGCCTCATACCTTCTACGAACTTTCTTCCATCAACCAAACAAATTCTTACATTACGTTTACCTTTTCCTTTGCCTCTTTCAAGGGCTTCAACTTATGACAAACCCCGTCCTTTACATCAAAGAATAGGTGTTGGCATGTCCATCATGTACTACTCATCAATCAAACTACCATGGTCTGCCTAACAACATATGGCAAACATCCATAGGCATAATATCACACAATATCTCATCATGTTAATTTCCAATCTTAAACTTTACCAAACATTGTTCATTTACCAAAGTTTATGGTCCTTCTGCAACCAAGCAATTCAGTATGGATTCAGATGCCTTCTTCTCTCCAACAGCAACTTACTAACCATCTCTTCTGAAACAAGGTTATCAGTACTACCTCCATCAATAATAACATTCAAAACTTTACCTTCGCACTTACATTTGGTGCAAAACAAATTCTTCCTTTGAGTTGGTTCCTTCTCATACAACAAGGCTCTTCTAGTAACAAGAACCTCTCCTCTTTCTACATCCTCATAATGTGAAGACTTGTCATCTTCATCTACATATGCAACTCATGCATTACCCTTGGGTCTTCTATTTGTCCTTCCTTGACGTTGAGGACACTCATAGGCTCTATGTCCTTCTCCGCACTAGAAACGAGTTCCACAAAAGCCTCCTCTTCCTGGTACTCATCCAAATCTTCCTCTTCCTCTTTGGTCTCCATTATTCTTATCACGAGGACGATAGGTGTTATCTCCTTTCTGGTTCTGGTTGCTACTGGATCCTTCACCCTTCTTTTGATCTTCATTTTGACCTCCATATGATTGTCCACTAGTCTTTCCACCATGACCCCCACCTCTTTGCTTGCTTTCAAATCTTCTATTCAACTTTTCTTCTACCTTCAAAGCAAACTAATATGTATCTTCAATGGTAGACATTCTTACTAGACCCAACTCTTCTTGAATACTTGGCTTCAACCCATTTATGCAACGGGCACCTTTCTTCTTATTGGCCTTAGAATGGCCTGCTTTGATCAAGACACGGTAGAATTCTTCTGTATACTCCTTGACGAATTTTCCCACTTGTTTCAACCCTTGCATCTTCTTCAACAAATCTAGCTCATAGTCCACAGAAATGAACTATCTTTTTAATTTGTCCACCATACAATCCCATCTTGTTGTTTTCTCTTTTCCTCTTCGATTTCTTTCTAGTTGTACCTCTTTCCACCAAATATTTGCATAACGCTTTAGCTTGGTCTTTGCAAATTTGACCCTCTCAAGATCTTTCACCTCCTCATACTCAAAGTACTCCTCCATATCATTGATCCAATCAATCAACTCTTCTAGGTTAAGATTTCCATAAAATGTAGAAACATCAATCTTTGGCCTTTTCCCAATCTTAGAGATGACTTTAAATAATCTGACTTGCTCTAGATCTTCCGCTTCTTGTTCTTTGAACTATATTGCAAGAATGAAGAAAGGAATTAAGGTCTTATCATTGATGTCAACTGGTCAATTGGTTATCTAGTTGTTGTTGGTTGTATATGTTGAGGATATTGAGAAAATTGTACTAAAGGAACTCTACAAGTATTTAGTTGTTGCTCTGAGTAATGATTTGGTATTTGCCCCTATGTTCGTGCAATTCAAATATGTTGGTCATGGTTGTTCAAGGTGGCTATATCCAGAATTTTGGCTAATTGGTTCGTTGTGAAGTACAAATTGTGTTCACCAGTTGTGAACTATATTTTTTTGTGTTTTGGTTGAGGTTTGGGAGAAAAGTTGTTGGTCCAGATTTCTCTTTGATGAAGTCTTTTGACTTGCAGTTCTAGAGTTAAGATGTTTTGTTTGCATTGAAAATATTTTTGGTTTCTAGAAGTTTCGAGCATAATTGTTCTATGTTTTTTTACACTAGTTTGTCCAACTGTGTGCTAAGCACTATCTTTGAAGTTGATGAAGCGTGTTGGATCTATTTTGGGTCTCGGTGAAGTGTGTGTTTGAGTCTCCCTCGTTCTAATTCCACCCTAGGATGTTTTGGCGCCAACCTAATTTGAATTTGAAGTTGGATGGAAAACTTTGATCTTTTTCAAGGTTGGAGATAGTATAAATACAGGATGAGCTAGTAATGAAAAACATACAAGAGAAAAGAAGGAAGATAACTGGTCAATTGGTTATCTAGTTGTTGTTGGTTGTATATGTTGAGGATATTGACAAAATTGTATTAAAGGAACTCTACAAGTATTTAGTTGTTGCTTTGAGTAATGATCTGGTATTTGCCCCTATGTTTGTGCGATTCAAATATGTTGGTCATGGTTGTTCAAGGTGGCTATATCCAAAATTTTGGCTAATTGGTTCGTTGTGAAGTACAAATTGTGTTCACCAGTTGTGAACTATGTATTTTTGTGTTTTGGTTGAGGTTTGGGAGAAAACTTGTTGGTCCAGATTTCTCTTTGATGAAGTCTTTTGACTTGCGGTTCTAGAGTTAAGATGTTTTGTTTGCATTGAAGATATTTTTGGTTTCTAGAAGTTTCGAGCATAATTGTTCTATGTTTTTTTTACACTGGTTTGTCCAACTATGTGCTAAGCACTATCTTTGAAGTTGATGAAGCGTGTTGGATCTATTTTGGTTCTCAATGAAGTGTGTGTTTGAGTCGCCCTCATTCTAATTCCACCCTAGGATGTTTTGGCGCCAACCTAATTTGAATTTGAAGTTGGATGGCAAACTTTCATCTTTTTCAAGGTTGGAGCTAGTATAAATACAGGATGAGCTAGTAATGAAAAACATACAAGAGAAAAGATGGAAGATAAGTGAAAGAATAGACGTGACTTTGATGTTATTCAAAAAGTGTGTGAGATTTGTGTGTGGGAGATCAGTGTGAAGCTTAATGTTGATTTTTCATATGCAATGAGCAGAAAGCAAACTCTATTGAATTCATGCATGTTGATCAAGTGACTATGGAGGAATCCTTTGTTATAGTAGGATTGTATTCTTTATATAACAAGTATTATTTATCTTCTTTGTATCTCTGTGGTAGTGAGCCCTTCGGGTTGTAGCCCTATTGGACAGTGAGTCCTCATTTTTAGGCAGTGAGCCTTTTTGTAATCGGTTTTGATATTGTTTATAATGTGAATTAATCCTCACCATGGTTTTTCCCTTATTTGGTTTTCCACGTAAATCTGGTGTTATTATGTTTATGTGTTGGATTTGAGTTTTTGCATTGGCATTTGATGATTAATCACTTAATTAGTTTTAAGTATAAGTTACAGTGATTGAATTAAAGGTTAAAATCTAAGTAGTTTTAAGTATAAGTTATAGTGATTGAATTAAAGGTTAAAATTTGTGACAACTGATTCACCCCCCTCTTAGCTATCCTATTCAACAATTGGTATTATAGCTTGGTTCCTTGGGTGAAGAGCTTAACCGCTTGAGGAATTTCTGAGATGGCTGGCAAAATGGTCTTTGATTATCCAAGGTTTGATGGAACTATTATGGTATCTGAAAAGTATTGATGGAAGAATATCCGGAGTATTGCGGATACGAAGTGGAGACAGCTAACAAGAATCCTCACACTCCTCCTGCTAATGCTTCGAGTACCCCTGAAGAGATTAGAGCATATGAAGCAAATAATAAGGCAAAGTTCATTTTGAAGAATAATCTGGTACATTTCAAGTTGATTAAGGTTTAAAATTTGAAGATAACTAAGGAAGTTTGGGATGCTTTAGAAAGAGCACATGATGATGATGAAAGAGTTAAAGAGGCCAAATTGTAGAATTTGGAAACACAAATTGATCTTTTACCTATGTCCAAAGATGGAAATGTTAAAGCTTATGTACAGAGATTGGATGAGGTAGTGGCTGGAATGTGATCACTTGGTGCTACTATAGATGAAACCAGGATTGTAAAGAAGATTCTCAAAACTCTTCCTGATGCTTATAGTGAGAAGGTGAGTGTTATTAAGTAGACTATAGATTATAAGACTTGTACTAAGGATTTGTTAGGATTTTTGACATCTTATGAGATGAGGAAGTCGAGTCTAAGAAATGGAGGCAAAGTAAAGATTGCTTTTAAAGCTACAAAAGTTGAAGATCCAAATGAAGATAACTTTGATGAAATAGAAGCTAACTTTGTAAGAAGAATGAGAAAAGGCTTTGGTAAGTATGAAGGTAAGTTTCCCTTTAAATGCTTTAGTTGTGGAGAAATATGTCATTATGCTGCAAGATGTCTAGAAAGAGCTAAAAGAAATAAACAAAGATATGAGAAATAAAAGAAAGGAAAGAAGATTAACAAAGATTACTATGTGAATGAGAATACTAGTATTTCAGATGAAGATTCAAAATATGAAGATCCAGATGACAATGAATGCTTGTTCTTGGTGATTAAGGATGAACCTACTTCTACTAATTCAGAAAAAACAAATAAAGGAAATCCCTCTGGTGAAGGAGAAGGAGAAGGAGAAAAATGAAGGTACAGTTATCTCTGCCCTACATGCTAAACAAAAAAAGAATTTTTGGGTAGTTGATAGTGGTTGTTTGCATCACATGACTGGTGATAAGATTAAGTTTTTTAAACTTGATAAATATGATGGAGGCTTGGTTATGTTTGGAGATGATACTAGTGCTAAAATATGTGGGATAGGTTCAGTAAGTTTTGATGACAAGCATCATACTGACGATGTTTACTATGTTAAGGTTTTAAAACATAATCTGTTGAGCGTTGGTTAGATGTGCAGAAAAGGATATGATCTTGTGTTTAAGTATGAGAAATGTGAGATCTGGAAAGGATCCAAAACATTGATTGTTGCATGAAAGAAATCTGAAAGGAATATTTATCAACTTAAGGGTGTTGATGGACAATGCTTTATGACTCAAATAAATGACAATTGGTTATGGCATAGGAGAATGTGTCACATGAATTTTGATAACTTGGCAAGGATTAGTGTTGTTCAAGCCATGAGAGATTTACCAAGAATTACAAAGCCTGTTAATACTATTTGTAGAAATTGTCAATTTGGGAAGCAAGCAAGAAATCATTATAGATCAAAGGAACAATCTTCTATCAGACTACTGGATTTAGTTCATACAGATCTTTGTGGTCCTATGAGAGTGCGAAGTCTACTTGGTGAAAGGTACTTTATGCTTTTAATTGATGATTATTCTAGATATACATGGGTTGCATTTCTTAGTGAGAAATCAGATGCAATAGATAGATTCAAGGCATTCAAGGTTATGGTTGAAAATAAAGTGAAATTGAAGATAAAATGCTTAAGATCTAACAAAAGTGGAGAATTCACCTCCCATGAGTTCAATATGCTTTGTGAAGTGCATGGAATAAAGAGACGATTATCTGCTCTGAGAACTCCTCAACATAATGGAGTTGTTGAAAGGAAAGATAGAACAGTTCAAGAGGCTGCTAGGTCAATGATCACTAAAGTCGGATTATCGAAAGTTTACTGGAAATAAGCTATTCATATTGTTGTTTATGTGTTCAATTGAGTTCAGGAAAGAGTAAACAATAAAAAGACTCCCTATGAGTTATGGCACAAAAGAATTCCTACAGTTAAGTATTTCAAGGTGTTTGGAAGCAAATTCTATATCAAAAGAGATGAAGAAACTTTGGGTAAGTTTGATGCAAGAAGTGATGAAGGAATATTTCTTGGATACTCTACTAAAAGTAAGGCATGTAGATGTTTCAACAAAAGACTAAGAAAGATTGTAGAGATCTCGAATGTGAAGGTAGATGAGATAGTGAATAATTCTATTGATATTGATGGATATGTGTCTAATGAACATGATTGTGCAAGAATAGAAGAAATTGTGGAAGAACATGATAAGGATGAGCAGAAAAAGTAGGATGAATAGAATGAAAGAGAAGAAGATGCTTTGGTGATGTCCCCTAGGAAACCGAAATATGTACAAAGGAATTGTTTAGAAAATCATATTATTGGAGACAAGACAAAAGGTGTGTTAACCAGAAGCAAAGCTGCTACTGAAGTAAAATTGTGTTTACTTTCTAAGATTGAGCCGAAGACAGTAAGTGAAGCCTGTAAAGATGAACATTGGAAGGAAGCAATGAAAGAAGAACTTTTGCAGATTGAGAAGAATTAGACTTGGGAATTGGTCCCAAGACCAGTAGACAAAAATATCATTGGATCAAAATGGGTATTCAAAAATAAGTTGAATGAGAATGGAGAAGTTGTCAGAAAAGTGAGGCTCGTGTGTAAAGATTACTCACAAGTAGAAGGCATAGCTTTTCAGAAGAATTTTACCCCAGTAGTAAGAATGGAAGCTATAAGGATGTTCTTGGCATTGGTTGCTTATAAAGATTTCAAAGTCGATCATATGGATGTCAAGTCAACATTTCTAAATGGTGAGTTGGAAGAAGTTTGCATGGAACAATCAGAAGGATTTTAGTTAACAGATCAACTAGATATGGTGTGCAAATTGAAGAAAGCTTTATATGGATTGAAGCAAGATCCTAGAGCTTAGTATGCAAGGCTAGATAGGTATTTGATTCAACAAGGATTTAACAAAGGTGTGGTAGACAGTAATTTATGCTTTAAGATTGAAAATAACAAAATCTTGATTGTAGTTGTATATGTTGGTGACATTATCTTTGGAGGAAATGAAAAGATGTGAAAAATGTTTGTGGAAGAAATGCAAAAAGAATTTGAGATGTCTATGTTTAGGGAGATGAATTTATTTATTGGGCTATAGATTAATCAAACAAAGAAAGGAATTTTCATTTTATAGTCTAAGTATGTGAGAGAGATGTTGAAGAAGTTCAGGATGGGTAGTTCCAAACTGGTATGTATGCCTATGGTGACTGGTTGTAAATTGGGTAAAGATGATGATTCACCTAAGGCTGATCAAAGCATATATAGATCTATGATTGGTGGACTGTTGTATTTGATTGCTACTAGACTAGATATCATGCATGCAATTTATCTTGTGGCTAGATTTCAAGAAGATCCGAAGGAAACACGTGTTGCTACAGTTAAAATAATATTTAGATATTTGAATGGCACTCCAAATTATGGATTGTGGTATCCCAAAGATACTGAATTTACACTTAGTGCCTATACAGATGTATATTGGGTTGGATGTATAGATGACTGAAAGAGTACAAGTGGTGGTGCATTCTTTCTTGGATGCAGATTGGCGGCATGGTTGAGTAAGAAGCAAGATTCAGTCTCTTTGTCTATTGCTGAAGCTGAGTATATTGTTGTTGCATCTTGTTGTACACAAGTTCTATGGATGAAACAGACATTGAAAGATATCACAGTGCTATATGATGATCCAATTTATATCTTATATGATAATACAAGTGCAATTAACATTTCAAAGAATCTTGTGATGCACTCGAGGACGAAGCATATATCTATTAGATATCATTTCTTGAGAGAGAAGGTCATGGAGAATGAAGTCAAGCTTGAGTATGTTTTGACAAAGGATCAAATTACTAATATATTTACAAAGGCTCTTCCTAAAGATACTTTTAAGTATCTTCAGGAGAAGTTAGGGGTTATTTCCTATCTTTTCATAAACTAAGATGCATTTGTAGATGCATTAGTCTGATGGATTCATAGTTCTATATTTTTGGACTGATGTTTTGGTGGTTACCTCTCAAGAGGAGCAAGTAGTCTCAGATGTTGTCGTTATTAGTATTTTGTTTTCATGACAAAGGAAGATTCAATGAACATATCTTTTTCCTTTTCCATCAATGACAAAGGGGGAGATTGTTGCAAGAATGAAGAAAGGCATGAAGGTGTTGTCATTGATGTCGACCGGTCAACTGGTTATCTAGTTGCTATTGGTTGTATATGTTGAGGATATTGAGAAAATTGTATTAAAGGAAGTCTACAAGTATTCAGTTGTTGCTTTGAGTAATGATTTGATATTTGCCCCTATGTTCGTGCGGTTCAAATATGTTGGTCATGGTTGTTGAAGGTTGCTATATCTAGAATTTTGGTTGATTGGTTCGTTGTGAAGTACGAGTTGTGTTCACCAGTTGTGAACTATATTTTTTGTGTTTTGGTTGAGGTCTGAGAGAAAAGTTGTTGGTCTGGATTTCTCTTTGATGAAGTCTTTTGACTTGCGGTTCTAGAGTTAAGATATTTTGATTGCATTGAAGATATTTTTGGTTTTTGGAAGTTTTGAGCTTAATTGTTCTATGTGTTTTACACTGGTTTGGTTAATCGTGTGTTAATCACTATCTTTGAAGTTGATGAAGCGTGTTGGATCTATTTTGGGTCCCAGTGAAGCATGTGTTTGGGTCACCTTCATTCTAATTCCACCCTAGGATGTTTTGGCGCCGACCTAATTTGAATTTGAAGTTGGATGGCCGACTTTGATCTTTTTCAAGGTTGGAGATAGTATAAATACATAATGATCTAGTAATGAAAAACATACAAGAGAAAAAAAGGAAGATAAGTGAAAGAGTAGACACATCTCTAATGCTATTCATAAAGTGTGTGTGATTTGTGTGTGGGAGATCAATGTGAAGCTTAACACTGAGTTTCTGGATGTAGTGAGTAGAAGGAAAAATCTATCATTCGTGCATATTGATCAAGTGACTATGGTGGAATCCTTTGTTGCATTGGGATTGTAGTCTCTCTGTAACAAGTATTCTTTGTCTTCTTTGTATCTTTGTGGCAGTGAGCCCTCCGGGTTGTAGCCCTGTTGGACAATGAGTCCTCATTTTCAGGCAGTGAGCCTTTTTGTAATTAGTTTTGATATTCTTTGTGGTGTGAGTTAATCCTCACCATGTTTTTTCTCTTATTGGGTTTTCCATGCAAATCTGGTGTTATTGTGTTTATGTGTTGGATTTGAGTTTCTGCATTGGCATTTGATGATTAATCACTTAAGCAGTTTTAAGTATAAGTTTTGGTGATTGAATTAAAGGTTAAAATCTGTGACAACTGATTCATCCCCCAAAAAACTGCTCTGATACCACTTGATGAGGACCACATCGCTTGAAACCACACAAATCACAATAATAGATACCAACACAGAAGATGCGAGACAAAAAAAAACTCACTTTCAATTATTTTCAAAAAATAAAATTACATATTCAAAACTTACATGTTATAGCCTCATGGGCTTGATTCATTACAACAAAATCAACTCTGGAAATAAAATATATTATTCGGAGCCACAATCTACACTGATGGAGCCACCTTCTACAACTCCCCACTTAACCCTTTTATTTTACCCCAATAATTGCCCTAGAATGTTTTATAAAGTTCAACTTTCCCTTTTGTTTTGGTGCCAAAAGTCTCGCTATTTGATTTCTTGCTTAGGAAGGGATTTTAATGAAATTCACTTTTTAGTGGAGCAACTTCGCAAGGCCATAACTTTTGATCCAGGTGTCCGATTTTCTATTATAACATATCATTGGAAATCTCTCGAAGAGAACTACAACGCTAGACCATCAAAAGTCGGTTCGTAACTTTTTGAGTTGTTTTAGGGCCTTTAAGGTTTTCATATCTAAATTTGAAGTTGCATTGGAGAAATTTCCCAAGACGAAAACTTTAATATCTCCCAAACTATGTAGGGTATTGAGATGATTCTTTCGCGACTAGAAATATTTTTCAATTATGCTCTGTGGGGTAAATTTTCAGGTCCATATGAGCTCACTTAGGCTGACTTACTAAAAAAATTAAGTGACCATTTTTCACCTTTTCTAACTCCTGACTATCATTGCTCAACAAGTTGCTTCTACTCATTTTATTCTCGACGTGTCAAGTTTAATAGTTCAATTGGGTTCTGAAGGAGGTGATCAATCAAATGCATGTGTGGGCCCTTACTATTTTAAGGGTGTAGGTGGGTGGGAACTATAGGGTTCCTTGTTTGCAGTTGAGTGTCAAACTACAAATTCCTCCCATCCCAAAATTATTGCTTTTGACCCACCCATTATATTACCGTTGGTGGGGGATTAGGGTTATTATTGTTGGCAACCCTAGAGTGGAACTGATCGACCCACCTGGTTACTTGTTGTTTGTTCACAACGGTTCCAAAGGCGCATGTAGGAATTGATAGGTGGAGTCATGTTCTTTTCTTTAAACCTTTCTATTTAACCCCCCATCTAGGTGGGTGGAAGATAAAGGGTTATTGCATTGTATTAATGTCTATTCCTATTTGTTCAATCTTCAGCCCACCCAAAAGTGGACCAATCTCATGTGCTTCTCTCCCGAATGGTGGAGTTGAATTGATGGCTCCAATCAATGACACAAATCATCAACAAGCAACTGTGGAAAGATCCATGAACCCTCAACAAAAAATTGAACCAAAAAGAAATGGGCATCATCAACATGGGACAACAACATCAACAAATCATTGTACTTCTCTCAAAATTTCCCACTCACCCCTACATCAATGTGATTACCCCAAACCGATGGTTCAATGCCAAATGGACCACCCCTTTCAAGGAAGATTAGAGTTGAACGTTGATAGGGTTGCAAAAGGAAATCACAAGGCCTGTGATACTAGATTTATCATCTGTAACGAATATAGGGATCAATGTTGGGTTGGTTGTGTCAAATTTCCTAATGGAATAAATAATGACACAAAATATTCTACACTATTGGTAGGCCTCAACTTGTGTGTCAAAGAGAAGCTAAGTCAAATTGACATCAAAGAAGATTTTATGATTGTTATATGTGCCATCAACACCTGAAAGGCCATTCGTTGGAAGATTTTGAAGTGGATTGATCAAATACATATGTACCTTGATAAAATGAGTGAATACAAATCAAGGTTGGTCTATCCAAAATCCAACAGGTTAGCGGACGTCTTATCTGATCAAGGGGTTAAACAAATCAAGGAATCTAAAATATCAAACAATGTCCAAGACTAGGACAGTCTATGCAATATCCTATGCTAAGATTTGGCTTTTCCCAAGGATAAAATTGAAGTATGATCCACATATCAAATATTTGGTCTTAGATTTCCATTTATTTCCTGATATACCTTCCTCTCAACTAATATTAAAGGATTTATAAATGAGATGCTCGACATTGGTAATTAGCACATATGTTGATATCACAGTGGTAGAGAGATAGTTTTTTTGAGTTGCATTTGCAATTGTGCTCAACAAAGCTTGAATTCTCAATTAACAAAGATTTTTGATGAGGTAAAAATAACCTCATCAACATAATGGCCTCAATATACAAATATAAACCTTCCATCCCAAATTACTCTGCCAATTGATTACCTTTAGGAAAAATAATTGCTTTCCTTTTTATGAATAGGGGTACAAACTTTATTTCTTGGAGTTGATTGAATTAAACTAACTTATGCCGATTTAATGGTTTAGTCTTGAGTCTGTCGCAAGTCAATTCCACTTCCAACCATCACTCCAGTCAAAAGGGAAAATGAATGCAAATCTTCATACTTTTGAAAATGAGCGAGCAGGTGCCGGAATTCCAGGAGCACACATTTTGGCCGAGTTCTTATAATTCTGTTATCTTTCAGTTTCAAAAACTTTAATGGCTCATGCGAGCCTCTTTAATATTGTATATCATGGGCTTTAAAGTCCTTCTGCTATTGGCAAAGACTCTATCAATTGGAAAATAGGAGTTTTGTTAATCATTTTTCATATAAATATGTAACTGTTACACATGATGAATAACAAGAGAAGAAGATATCATTATGCTGTCAATTTGTCTTTGAGTAAAACCTGCCATATGAATATGATTTTTCCCACCACTCTTTAAATTATTGTGTAATATGGATGCATCTGTAGAATGAAGTAACTGAAGGATTTTTCCAGTGCATGTGATCTGAAGTAGCTGTAGTCACACCCGAGAGCTGGCCACTCGAGGGTTATAGATAGATAGATAGATAAGTATTATGTTCCTCTTCCATATTTTATTTTAGTAGATAATAGTTGAATTTGCATTTCATTTTTCATGAGTGTATGTCATACTATTAGTGTCAAGCCTACAGTTTGTAACTGAGTCCGTAGTTTATGAGTTTCCAGAGCACCTTTCTTCAATAGATTTTGATTAATGGTTTATGATTAGCAATTGGCCTATTATCTTTTATGTTAGACAAATGTTTCATAATTTATTTACCTGCTTTACTTCTTCAGAAATTTATGCATTCTTTAGATTAATTGTTTCCATGGTTTCTAGTTTAATAGTGATGCTTTTCAGATTCCTAGTTTTTTGTTTTATGATTTAAGTTATTTTCCCGCTTTCTAGATAGATGAGTTATTGCTTTTAAGATTAGAGACCCCTTAGCTTAGAACTTGTATTCAGTTGATTAGTGCTTAAGAGAGAAGTTGAGATATCCTCCATTGCATACAGCCATTGGACACTGCCCGGTTGATATATTGATGTGTTTATTCACTAAAGTGTTAGGACCTAACAATAGCCTGTCACTTTTTGGCGCCGTTGTCGGGGACCCCTTTTTCTAGTGTTAGTAGGAGATATCTTGAATACCTCTCTTAGGGATAGGAATAGTTCTTTGGCTTCTTTTCTGCATGGTCAGGAAATGAGGCCCCCACGGGAGATTCATACCAAAAACCCCCTAGTTGATGTACCAACAACAAGCGGAGAAGAAGGTAACTCAAACCAAGAACTTATGGAGAAATTGACCGAATGGGGTCAACCTGAGACCTTCCCATATACTCCAGAAAAAGAACTTATAGTCGAAGAGGAGCATATTCTGTTACAAAATCTTGAACTGCGTCCCACTGAGCGAACTTGGGACGAAAATCATACCCTCTTCAACACCATGGGTGACTGAAGAAATGTCGCCAACAATCATGACAACCCTCCACCACCCCACACATTTGCTTATTCTATTGCTATTGATGTAGATGATGATAAGACAATGAAAAGCATCTCACCTGCTTTTTTGCCTACCTTTTGAGGTTTGTCTACTGAGGACCCAGATCAATTTCTATTTGAGTTTAAAGTCTTGTGTCAAACATATGACTACAAGAATGACAATCATAAATTAAAGCTTTTCCCTTCCACCCTGAAAGACTCAGCCATGCACTGGTTTATGGGATTAGCTTCTCAGTCGATAACTTCTTGGGATGAAATGGAGTCTTCCTTTTTGGAAAAGTACCAGAGTTACTATAGGGTCAGTTAAAAAAAATAAGAACTTTTCAAGATAAGGCAAAATGAGGATGAAAGTTTAGAAGACTACCTTGATAGGTTTATCTTCTTGTCCAAACATTGTGTTGGAGAAGTCATAAGTCTCGATATTTTAAAGACCTTATTTCTTAAAGGTCTCAATGATGAAACTCAAAGGAGTCTAGACTTAATGGGTAATGGAGATGTATCCCAACTGAGATTGGAAGAAATAATGAAATTGTGTTGGAACTTCTCCTGTACTCATGGAGGTATTAGGAAGTTCACCCCCTTACATGGTTATAATGACATAAATAAACTTCATGAGGAATTGGCTAACTTCAAGACCAACATTCTCATCCAATTAAATACTACTCTGGATGGCATACAGGCTAAAACCAAAAATCTGAAGACCTTGTCCATTTATTGCCTAGGTGCTGAAACAAACATTTATTGAGAGAATGTCCTCTGGACAAAGTTGACAAGATTGACGTTTGTCAAGTATGTGATAAAAACCACCCCATTGATCAATGTGAGCTACTGAATGCAATAAAAAATTCCAAGAAAAGAACAACCCTAGTCAAGGAAGAAGTGAACGTTGTAAATCAAAGGGCTAGAGGCAATTTTTCCTATGGCCAAAATTCTAACCAGAGACCACAACAAAATTGGAACAACAATCAATGGATAGCGCCCTGGCCACAACCACCACCTTCAGTACCCCCTAATTGGGGAACCTATCCTTGAGGACCACCTGAATGGACAAATCAATCTTGGGGTAACTCTTAGTGGCCTAAGCAGCCTCAATAACAATGGTACCCTCAAAATTTCATTCCCCAATGGAATCAACCTCAACATATGTTTTACACTGGTCCTAAAAGGATGCCTCCTCAACAACAGAGCCTTCTACCACCTCCCCAGAACGCTCAATAGACTAAACAAGTTAACCAACTGCCACTTCTGACGCAGCCAGTCCCTAATCCAAAGAAAAATCATCCAAATACTCCAATGTATTATGTCGAACAAGACAATGTTACTAGACTCAATGAAATACACTGTGGAAACTTGGAGTTGAGGTCTTGTAAAACACTTTCACGGCTGACTATCAAAGAAATCATAGATGAACCTATTAAGAAGTCTGCTGAGGAAACAACAATAACACCAACGCCCGTAGAACAAACCCACGACACTACGTAACATGAACCTGAACCGCCATTGTCAACAAGAGCTATCGGCCTACCTCAGGAGGAGGAGGGTCAATCTTTGAATGAAGTTCTAAAAACTCCCGCACCTAAAGACAAAACCAAAGCCCCCTTTTCAGAGTGACTGAAACCAATTCCTATGAGAGGTGCTCTGGAAATAACTCCACCTACGGAAAATACATTGATACAAGAGACTAAACAATTATAGATTGAAGTTCCTTTGCTACAGGAAATTAAGCAAATTCCTAAACTAAACTAGCTAATTAAATAGTTGTGTATTAAAACTCAAGGGAGGAAACCAAAACGAATCAACACCATCCACATAAATGGATACCTCACTGACCTGTTGGTTGGAATGGCCACTGCTTTGAAATATGATGATCTAGGAAGTCCGCTTATAACAGTAATAGTTAATGAGGTAGCAATACCCAACGCTTTAGTGGACCTTGGAGCAGCCATTAATGTAATGATTGTTGATGTGATGGAAAAATTAGGACTTACTAATCTACACCCCATAACTATAGTCTTAAAAATGGAAAACTAATCCATAGCTATTCCCAAAGGCATCATTGAAAACATTCTTGTTAAGGTGGATGGATGGGAATACCCAGTGGATTTCCATATAATTGAATCCCTTACGCCCAAAGACAACTATCCAATAATTCTGGGATGACCATGGCTAGCTACAGTTGTAGCCAAAATCGATTGTAGAGAGGGAGGAATGACCATTTCCCATGGATCTAATAGCAAACATTTATTTTTGTATCCTCTTGCCAAGCCTGCTGAACACAATAAAGTATGGATTGATGAACCAGAAAGTCCTACTGGACAGGAAAATTTGGCTTCACTGGCCATGGTGGTCATCAAACAACGCGGTGAAGAATTAGAGGATGAATTAGAAAATGACGTGGAAAGTATTGCAATAGATTCCAACAATGAAGAGATGTTAGATGTGGAAGAAATCCTAGGACACCCAATCAACACAGATCAAGCAGAATTTGATGATGCTAAATTTATTGGATTGCCTTGCCCATTGATGAAATTAGTTCCAAAAACTTGTCATTTCTTTACAGATGTTGCTTGGCTTCATAAAACTGTACCGCATAGCTATCCACTTAACACATTGACAAGGCCCATCCACACTATCACATCCAACTATCCCAGAGTCAAAACTATTATGTTGTTGCCAAGAAAAACTTTGAACATCAATAGTTGGTTGACTGAGATAGAAGAATAGAGACTGTTTGATATCTTGGTGAGTAGATCTAAAGCATTCACCTAGGACTATAAAGATATGAGAGGAATACACCCTAGTGTGTGCACACACCATATCTATACTGAGGATGTTTGACTTGTTCGCCAACCACAATGGAGACTCAATCTTGCCCTCAAAGACATCGTTAAAATTGAGATTGAGAAACTCTTGCAGGTAGGATTCATCTACCCAATTTCTGATAGCAAGTGGGTGTCACCCTTGGTTGTAGTACCAAAAAATAATGGGAAGTGGAGAGTATGTGTAGATTATAGGGAGCTTAACAAGGCAACATGAAAAGATTACTTTCCCCTGCCATTTGTGGACCAACGATTGAATAACCTGGCTGGGAAAATATTTTTCATTCTTGGACAGATTTAGTGGATACAACTAGATACAGGTAGCAGTGAAAGACCAGGATTAGACAACCTTTACCTTCCCTTGGGGGAAATTCCCATATAGGGTTCTTCCCTTTGGGCTATGTAATGCTCCTGCCACGTTTCAGAGAGCTATCCTGGCTATATTTGTTGAACTGGTAAATGAGTGCGTGGAAGTCTACATGGATGACTTCACTGTCTATGGTTCAACTTTCAATAAAGCTCTCACAAATCTAGACAAGGTGTTAAAACAGTATGAGGATCATTGGTTGTCCCTAAATTACAAGAAATGTTTGATCATGGTGGAACAAGGAGTAGTGCTGGGACATCATATTTCAGCCGAAGGAATTAAGGTTGATCCCAAGAAAATTGAGTTCATACAACAACTTGAGGTCACAAAAACATAGACTGACGTTAGAAGCTTCTTAGGGCATGTGGGATACTACCGAAGATTCATAGAAAACTTTAGCAAAATCATAGCCTCGATGTTCTCCCTCCTTCAAAAAAATGTTGACTTCCTTTGGACGCTTGAGTGCTAGGCTTCATTTGAAATTATCAAAGAGAAACTAACCTCTGCCCTTGTCCTTCGAGGACTTGATTGGAACCTGCCATTTCACATTTATTTTGACGCGTCTAATGATGCCATCGGAGCGGTTCTAGGGAAAGAAGATGAGAATGGAGGGAAATATGCTATATATTTTATTAGCAAAAAATTGACACCAACAGAGAAGAATTACACCACAACAGAGAATGAATTTTTTGTTGTAGTGCACGCCATTAAGAAATTTAGGTATTATATCACAGGATACAAAGTTACAATGCACACAGACCATGCAACCATCAAGTATCTCATGAATAAACTGGCGGTAAACGCAAGGATAATTAGGTGGTTACTCCTTCAGGAGTTCAATGTGACAATATTTGACAAACCAAGGAAGTCCAATGTAGTTGTAGACTTCTTATCCCGGATAAAACATGATGGCGACTGTGCTCCGGTACAGGACGAATTCCTAGATGAAAATCTATTCGCCATCTCTACTAAAACTCCTTGGTTTGCCGATATTGCAAATTACTTAGCCACCACAAAAGTACCACCTCACTTTTCATCAAAACAGAAGAAACACCTCTTAAGAGAGAGTGCCCCTTTTAAATGGATTATTGGAATCTTGTTTTGATGTGGACCATATATGGGTTTGCGATGGTGTGTTAGGGTAGATGAGACCTACAGTATCCTTAGGTCCTGTCATGATGACCCTTCTAGAGGGCATTATTTTGCTAAAAGGACAACTCACAAGATTCTAGGAGTAGGATACTATTGGCCTTCAATGCATAAGGACATCAAGAAGTACGTTCGCAGGTGTGATGAATGCCAAAGGGTAGGAAGACCAACTGCACCCAATGATGCCCTTACGACCTCAAGTAGTTCTCAAACCATTTGAAAAATGGGGATTGGATTTCATTGGCCCCATAGATCCTCCTTCACAAGGGAAAGAGTATATTTTGGTCTGTACCGACTACATGAATGAGTGGGCGGAAGTGTAAGCACTACGCGTTGCTAGGGAAGAGGAGGTAGCTGACTTTCTTTATAACATAATCTTTCTAAGATTCAGGGCTCCAAGAATAATTGTTATAGACCAAGGCCCCCAGTTCATGTCTAAGGTCCTATTGGCATTCACAGATCACTTCCAAGTAAGTCACAAGAAGTCCTCACCCTACCACCCACAGGAAAACAGACAAGTTGAGGTCACTAATAGGGAACTAGAGAATATTTTGACAAAAACGGTATCTTCAGGAAGGAAAGATTGGGCTAAGAAACTACCGAAAGCTGTCTGGGCCTACAACATGACTTGGAAGTCAACCACTGGCTATAGCCCCTATGAGTTAGTCTTTGGGAAGAAGCCCCTCTTTCCCATTGAATTCAAGCTCCAAACCCTTAGGACGGCCATGGAATTGGGCATGGATCTTAAACAAGCTCAAATTGAGTGAGTCTTATAGCTTAGTGAACTAGACAAAATCCGTCTAGATGTCGTCCATCAAACTGAACTGGTCCAACAATGTAAGGTTTGGCATGACAAACATATCAAAGAAAAATAATTCCATACCGGGGATTGAGCATTATTTTTCAATTCCAAATACAAGGATCATCAAGGAAAACTTAGGACACACTAGCTTGGACCATACGAGATTTATGAAGTGTTTGCTATTGGTTCGGTCCAATTAAAACCAATTGATGGTGACACCCAAACTCTTCTGGTTAATGAGCATTGATTACACATCTACCATAAACTTGTTAACAAAGAGGAGTTTACAAAAATGGTAGAAACACAAGGAGAAATCCACTGCATTGACTCTACAATTGCAGGGTCAATATAGTTGTTAAATCAATAAATAAATAAATAATAATAATGATAATAATAAAATCATTTCATTTCTGAAAATTTCTTCAATTTCTTCATCAAATCCACATTTGGACTTGGCTAAAGTTTTGTTTATATTTTGCAGGACTTCATCTTTTGGCGAACCCAATTCTGGCGCACCCTGCTGCGATGCTCCGGAATTGTTGTTGTGATCCTTTGAACTTGTTGTTGTAATGTTCTAGAATCTACAAATTAGATTGGTTCCATGACCCATCCCGATCCTACATTCTGACGCATCACTCAATGGTGCTTTGGAAAGTCAAGGCCAAAGTATCACAATTTTCTTCCTTCTGGCTGCATCTTTTCAGCAATGCTCTGCAATTTTGTTGTTTCTTCCTTCTGACCGCATCTTTTCAGCGATGCTCTAAAATTCTGTTGTTTCCTCCTTCCAGCTGCATCTTTTTAGTGATGCTCTGGAATTTTGTCATTTATTTCGTCTACATCTTTTCAACGATGCTCTAGAATTGTAGTGCTCTTCTAGCCACATCTTTTCAGCGATGCTCTAGAAATTTGCTCAGATATTCCAAAAAAAAATTTAGATGCTCCAAAAATTTTGGTTGTTGCTTCGGCTACATCTTTAGACGATGCTCCAGAAATCTTGGTTGCTGCTCCAACTGCATCTTTTGATGATGCTCCAGAAATTTTGGTTGTTGCTTTGGCTACATCTTTCGACGATGCTCCAAAAATTCTGGTTGTTGCTCCGACCGCATCTATCAGCGATGCCCCAGAATCCTCAATTTGGTTACTTTGTTCTGATGACATCTTTCTATAATAATTTCAAAACTCTTTTCTCTTCTTCGGTTGCATTACTCAATAATGCCCCGAATTTTTGTGTACATTTTGTCATTCCAATTTTTTTAATTTTTCCTAAGTTCCACACATGCCCATTCTTTAATGCCGCTTCAAGATCTACCCCTTTATGATTATTCTACCACATCACATCAAATATTTCCATAATAAATAAGATTATTATGACACCTTTTGTCATAATAACAATTTTTGCCATCACTTCAACCATCCCATCCATGCCAATATTATTTGCCGCCACCTTCGCCAAACATGCGACTATCCAATTATGTCAACACATGTAAGTGACGTTTGATGCAATGACAAGACCTAAGGTAAGTGTGAACTTATTTATTAAAAAGGGTTAATATTTATTTTGAATAAAGGATAATTAATTGGCATGATTTGTTCCCCTAGTAACTTTGAAACTTGTGCCCTTTACACAATTGGAAAGAGTACGACAACAGTTGTAATTCCCCATGGAAGGTCGTCATCATTACGTAGTAAGGTGACAAGAAAAATGGTAATTAATCCTTCCCTCGTCAAGCATATCGATGTAGAACTATTTTTTCGTCTGTAATTCAGAGAAACAAGCATTCTCGAGTTCTGTAAAATTCCACCGGGAAACAAAGGAAATGGGAAGCGCTAAGAAAAAGTATGAGCCAACTTCTACAACACCATTGCTGGCATTAATAAATACCTATGGGAGGATTCTCCCCTTTCCTTGACAAACTGGGAAGTATACTTGAATTTGTGGAAAAAGAGTCTCAAGCAACTCCTCATGCATTTTGCTCTGTGGGTGCTGATCAAGAAGAAGACATGCCTCATATCGATAAAGAAATTCCTTGTTCCTCCTTGCCTGAAGAAATTGAAGAAAGAAGTACGCCTCATACTAAGAAAACTCAAGAAATAGAGGAAGAGCTTCCTGAGAATATCGAGGTAGGAAATGCACCCCCTGTTGATGAAAAAGTGGAAGAAGTGCTTTACTCATCCCTTCCTGAGAACACTAAAAAGGGAAATGTGCCTCATCTTGATGAAGAAATTCCTCACGCATCCTTCTTTGTGGAGACAGGGGATGAAGATTCCAGTCAAAAAGATGAGGAATTAGATAAATTAAAGGAAAAAATTGAAAGGCTGAAAGCCAAGTTACATGATGATGAAGCACAAATCCATCATCAACAAGAATAAATTGAAGTGCGAACTGCCATTATACATAAGAGGGACTAAGAAATTTCCAAATTGATTATACAGATGGAAGAGAAAGACAAACTTACTGAGTAGCTACAATACTAGATCCAATAATGGAATCAACAGAGTAAGCAAAATCAAGATGCTCTAGGTGAAAAAGAAAAATGTATTCAAAATTTGAAAAATAATTTTATGCAACTATTCAGTGCTTTTGAAGAAGAAAAGAATCGACAGAAAATTGAGTTAAATGCCTTTATGAGTAGAATTGTGGAGCTAGAACAGAGTCTGTAGGAGAGTGACACTCAACCAATCATGGAATCAAAGGGGAGACAAATAGAACCCATTGTTATAGATTGGTTCTAGGTACGTATTCCCCCAATGCTAATGAAATGGATAGAGCATTGTTACCTCTTGAAGGATGTGAATTTTGAAAACAATAGGTTAAAGAGGGAATTAGTCACGTTAAAAGAATCTTTCCATCAGGCATATAGGGGTAAGCAAGATGCCTGTGAAATTGGTGAATTGTTATAGCCTATAGAAGACCATCTAGGTTGTACTCCATGTTTCTTAATGAGCAACTTTTAAGATGGAAATTGCAAAGAATTCGCTAAAACCAGCCACATGACCCTAATGACAAGGAATTTGTAAAATTATTTGTTGAGTCACTCCCTAAACAACAAAATTTGTTGTGTGAGTTCTTTGTTCACAATCTGCTCTTAGAAAAGTATACAGATTTCTTTGCTAACTTCTTTGTGGGAGAAGTAGAGTTAAGATCATTCCTGTCCACTATGAAAAATCAGCTTCACTAGAAAGATAGATCCAGTGAGTATGCTTAGGCAGAAAAGACTGTAGGGTTATAGATGAGGTACCCTCATAGGAAGCCCTTTTCTTTCAAGAAAGAATTTTTGGGTATCAAAACTAAACAGGAAGTACAGGTCAAATACAATAATAGTCTCAAGTTGTGTCATGATCACTTTTAAGAACAGGGGCCACAATTGATAGGACCAACATGGCATGCATGTGAAGAGAGGTATACCCCTATTCCTATGCATCTCAAGAAGAGGGAAATAATTTCACCTCTTAATATTAGATGGTCCTACGGAAGAGCAATAGCTTTAGTCAAGATTTTTGAAGATTTAAAAACTAACTGGATTGGTATGAGGTACAAACCTCCCCTGCTTCTTGCACCACCTCCTTCAGTGTATACAAATCTAGACCAAAGTGAAGGCAACTTTACAAGGTGGAAACAAAGAATCACTTTTCACCAGGGATTCTTCAGGAACCCAAATATATTGGACACATAAGTAGATGATGAGTATGATCTCAGTGCTAAGTATGAAGAAATGAATAGAAGAAATGATGGATAGGGGGCATATCAGAGAGCAGAAGGACCTACTCAGAATTAGGAAGGGGAGGAAATGATGAGGTAAAAATAACCTCATCAACATAATGGCCTCAATATACAAATATAAACCTTCCAGCCCAAATTACTCTACCAATTGATTACCTTTAGGAAAAATAATTGCTTTCCTTTTTATGAATAGGTGTACAAACTTTATTTCTTGGAGTTGATTGAATTAAACTAACTTATGTTGATTTAATGGTTTAGTTTTGAGTATTTCGCAAGTCAATTCCACTTCCAACCATCACTCCATTCAAAAGGGAAAATGAATGCGGATCTTCATACTTTTGAAAATGAGCGAGCGGGCGTCGAAATTCTAGGAGCACACGTTTTGGCTGAGTTTTTATAATTTTGTTATTTTTTAGTTTCAAAAACTTTAGTGGCTCATGCAAGCCTCTTTAATATTGTATATCATGGGCTTTAAAGTCCTTTTGCTATTGGAAAAGACTCTATCGACTGAAAAATAGGATTTTTGTTAATCAATTTTCATATAAATATGTAACTGTTACACATGATGAATAACAAGAGAAGAAGATTATCGTTATGCTGTCAATTTGTCTTTGAGTAAAAACTGCCATATGAATATGAGTTTTCCCACCACTCTTTAAATTACTCTGTAATATGGATGCATATGTAGAATGAAGTAACTGAAGGATTTTTCCAGTGCATGTGATCTGAAGTAGTTGTAGTCACACCCGAGAGCTGGCCACTCGAGGGTTATAGATAGATAGATAGATAAGTATTATGTTCCTCTTATGTATTTTCTTTTAGTAGATAATAGTTGAATTTGCATTTCATTTTTCATGAGTATATGTCATACTGTTAGTGTCAAGCCTACAGGTTGTAACTGAGTTTGTAGTTTCTAAATTTCCAGAGCACCTTTCTTCAGTAGATTTTGATTAATGGTTTATGATTTGTAGTTGGCCTGTTATCTTTTGTGTTAGACAAATGTTTCCTAATTTCTTTACATGATTTACTTCTTCAGCAATTTATGCATTCTTTAGATTAATTGTTTCCATGGTTTCTAGTTTAATAGTGATGCTTTTCAGATTCCTAGTTTTTTGTTTTATGATTTAAGTTATTTTCCCGCTTTCTAGATAGATGAGTTATTGCTTTCAAGATTAGAGACCCCTTAGATTACAACTTTTATTCAGTTGATTAGTGCTTAAGAGAGAAGTTGGGATATCCTCTATTGCATACAACCATTGGACACTGCTTGGTCAATATATTGATGTGTTTATTCACTAAAGTGTTAGGACCTAACGACAGCCTGTCAGTTTTCACAATACACTTTTGAGGTGGAGGACAAATAAATACATGCAACCATTGGAGAAAAAAACCTACTCCACACCCATGTTCACAATGCACCATTAATGGAACTATTCTTGTACAACACTATTAGAACTTCTAGAGATTTCAATTAGGGAGCGACTATTAAAATCTTTATCCAACCTAAATGGATTCAATGGTAGGGTTGTTTATCCCCGAGTACCAATCCAAAGCATTAAACTCTTTATCCAACCTAAGTAGATATTCAATGGTGAGGTTGGTTGGTGATGTTATCTTCATTTCCAAGATAAGAAAAAATGAAGACATGAAACAGGCCATCCATTGATGTGTGATGGTTTGAAAAGGTATGGAGACATGCATTTTCATGGCTCAACATGAAAATCTTTTTACTCCAACACAAATTGAGAAATTAAGAAATAATGAGGGTCTATGTACCTTCTTCCACTAATAAGCCTAATGAAAGGCCATATGCATAAAGAATAATGTATCTCTTATGATTTTTGTTATAATATAATGGGAGTTACCTCCTCGATACAAAATTGCTAATATACATAACATCAATCAAATTATTGATGAATATCTTCACAACCAAGAAATTATTAAATTGGGCACAAATATATATAACTTAAAGAAAAGTGTTTTTCTCTTTTGGCATCGGGCAGCAAAGATGGTAGATTGGTATCTCGACCTTTGTTCTCACATGAGGAAGGTCGTTGTCACTAAGGAGATTTGTTTGACCATGATAATCAAATCCATCATAAAATCCTAATCAAAGCTAAGATCAATACACAAACTAAAAATATCTCTATCAAGCATCATCCCAACATTGCTACACTTGTATTTCACCTACATAACATCCTTCCACTAAAATATTAAAAAATAAATCATTCTTCTAAAGATAGTAAATAAATAAGAAAAAGAACGAGGCACTCTTTCATTGGTAAAATCATTGACTTAATCATGTGGAGAGGGGGTTTTTACCATATAACTTATCTCCAAGATAGCCTTATTATCTCTAGTGTGGATTGGAAAGTTGCAAAGGAAATTATTAACCATATGATCAATTAAACAATAGAAATATGCAGAACAAAATAAAAAAACAATGTGTATACCATATGACATAGTGTGAGAAGTGGTTTTCCATAAGTGTCCATGAGAATAAGATGGTTGGAAGCAAGGGAGTATATGTACACTTTGAAGAGGATATATCCATTGGAATCAAAGATGGTGAAGTCCTCACTAGATTTTATAGAATTTGATAAAGATAGATAGATTTTTTTATTATTGAATCAAACTGAAGATGCGAGTTGCTATGAAATTAAACTTAAAATCACATAATTTATTTTCTACAAAAAAAAGATTATCCAAGATCTTCTCAAAAATCATAAGACTCGGTTAGTGGATTCTACCAAGTTTTTCTCAAAAAAAAATGTTCAATAGTCATTTCAAGCACACACACAATCCTTAAAAATTAAAACAATTAGCATAGGAAAAGTTGTTGCGAAAAAGTGCCTCAATCTTACATTCCTAACATTCATTTTAATATATTTTATATGTGCTTGATGTTTCATCTTGTGAATTTTTCTTCTTGTAGAGAGTTAGAATTCCACTTTGAGGATTTCTATACTTTATCCTTTACTGAGATTTATCTTCTCATGAGGAGGTAGGTGTCCCACTTTGAGGTGGCATGGTTTGACCATGTGTCAACATCTTGTGGTGTGTGTGAGGTCATTATTGTCATTTCATGCCCCCCTTGCATTTCCCACTAATTATAACTTATTTGAGAGATCATGGGTTATCCTTGTTTGAAATGTGCTTTTGGTGGTTGTGTTTTCCCCTTTCCTCGATTCAGTCAACTTACCAAAAATCAAAATCCCAAAATGGCTAGTTATAGGCGTGTTCTTCTTTTGCAAGTCCTCATCGGGCCTCAAGACCCAACAAGAACCTAGAACCAATGGTTATTGGTCCTCCTTTCTCTCTACTCCCACTAGTATTCTATTGGTCCCTATTGGAACCTAGAAACCTATTGGTTTCAATTTCTTGTTTCCTTCCACTCCCCAAGCCTCATTTCCCTTGTTTTTCCATGTCAATGTTTCTCCTTGGAAGCCAAAAACTAGGTGGAACTTGGAACCTAGCATGTCAATATTTTGGTTCCAAGTTCATACCTTCTCCTAATCCCCAGTTGATGAACCTTCATACTTAGCCAAATTCGTTAAAGTGTTTGTAAATAATTTCATAAGGTTCACAAATTCCTCGAGTTAGCAAATGGGTTCGAGGGTTAGCATCTTGAAGAGAATGAACAATAAAAGCGACTAAGAAAGTAGAAAAAAATTATAGTTTTAGCAATTTCAAATGGTTCTAGAACTTGTGTTGGCCCCCAACGTGGTTCTCAAAACCTTATCGAAGCCTAACAAGGTTCTTAAAACCTATACCTTTTTCAACACAGAGTGCCAACATAAAAGAGAACCAAAAGGGAAAAATATGGACAAAGATAAAAGATAAAGACAAAGATTAAAAAAATGAAAGGAAAGAAAGAAGAAGAAATAAGGAAAAGAGAAAGAAAGATAAGATTTGTTGAAAGTTAACAGAGGTTCCAAAACCTTTGTTGGCTCATAATGAGGTTCTCAAAACCCCATTATAGTCTGACAAGGTTCTCAAAACCTACTCTTTTGTGGGTGTTGACTACAAGCAAGTGGAAAAGGATGGCGTCAATGCTTCTTTCTTCCACCTATCACTTTACAATTCCATTAATGTGCCTATTGCAGCCACCATCCTCTAAATCTGCTAGAAATAATTCAAGATAATCAACCATGCCCCATTCAATTTTGCAATCTATTTTCTAAAAGATAATTGTTGCAACACAACTTTCTTGGGTGAGTTGTCTCTAACACCTACACTCAAAATGAAGGATCACAATGTTGATGTATGGAAGGAGTGTGAAGAATGTTCTTTCACACCTCTAGGTCATATAGATTGGATTTTCCAATGTATGCAAGTGTTTTCTTAGGTGTACAGTTAGGGTTTCCTATATAGTCATGTTATCTCTTCCTCGTGGCCATTTAGGGACCAATCCTCTATTTGTTAAGGTTTCCTCATTTTCATTTCTCTGCCAAGTAATTTTATATTTTTATGTGTATGTGATACTATAAAAAAGATCATACCTTTGAATCAATAAGATTGTCATTTTACCTCTTATATTCTTCTAATGTGTTGTGTGAATCTTTCTTACCTTCATATATGTACGTGTTATTGGTATTTAGACATATATGCTATGTATAATCCCCATCTTACTTTCATACTTATCTAAGAGAGTTGGTGAAAAGAGACATGTGCAAGCTTTGATAATCCTCATTGGTTCTTTGTGTTGTTATGAGCAAGAGGAAAAACATTTAAATCTAGGTGCATCACCACCCTTTCCATTTCTCTATTCCTTATTTTCCCTTTTTTCTTTATAAAAAATAAAAAAATAGGATTAGGATTTTAGTTTTGTTATGTGTTGAGTTGGATCAACACACTACATGTAGGTTTAGAAAGAAAGTAGACATTCTTTGAAGGTCTAATCTCATTTGCAAGGTCCTACACCTTAAGAACATTTCAATATTTGACTGAAATGTTAGGTTATGTCCAATGTGAATTCATGTGATAATAGTCATTGTGAAGGGAACTACATATGACAAATTCTATGACAAATAAGAGCATGTAAGAGGGAGGTTACATTAGAATTTTGATAAGTATCATGACAAGTTAGTACACTTTTCATGGAACATCTTTTGAATATTGAATGATAATTAGGGTGCACATGTTTGGGTGGTCGAATATGACAAGCTATGATATTGTAAAATATGACATGAATACATTAAAAATAGTTAGTAAGACCAATACCAAGGAGAGGTGTTGGAATTTAGCACATGTATTCAGGTGCTATAGCTCTCATGGGTTTGCAAATGGTTTTCTTAAACTATTTATAGTTTCTAGTTTGTAGTCCATGTATTTATTTGTGCTTGGATATGTAGTTTATATGATTGATTAGCAAGTACTATTATGTTGTTGAGATTACTCCAAAACTACATATTGGTGATACTCTTATAAATCCTTTCACTACAAGTGTATTGTAAATTGTTTGATTTATTAAATAATATATTGTGCGATTTTAGAGTGGGTTTTCACCGTGTTCCATTTTCTAGTCAATATAAGTTTGTATATATTCGGTGTGTCCTTATGTATTCCTTGTTTCCATTTGTTGTGTGTTTTCCCTTTTTGAATATGTTTTTTCTTCCAACTCCACTCTTCCCTTCTTCCTATTAGACTTTCAAACTTCTCCATAATATCATTCTCTTCACTCAACTCTTGATGCCTCCTTTAGTTGAGTCTTATGCTATGGCCAAATCTCGACCCTTGATATTTTTATCTATGTTTTTGTTTCACTCCTAAATTCCTAGCACATTTCATATTATTTCTAATAGTCTATTTTTGACATCATTATTTTGTGTGATCTTTCCCACTCATGATCGTTGTTCAAATTTGAAGTTGTTGGTGTGTGTGGTGACCAACCTATCTACTTGAGGAGGATATAAATGAGAAAGTATTTTCTTCAAGGATCATCATCTACAACTAATTTCTTTCATTTTCTATTTTTATCACTTGTGTTCTTGCACATGAATCCTAGGATGAAAACCCTAATGATTTTGGAGGGTGAGCTAATACAAGGGTTGCACGCAAGCTTCATTGGACATAGATTTCAACCATGATGTATTGATATTATTTACCATTATTGTTGGTATGAATATATTGTTGTAGTTATTGATATTATAAAACAATTTAAGTGTAATACAACCATTAATATATTAAGATAAAGATCAAAATTTCATATGTTGTTTGTTGTTCATGATAATAAGAAGATTGAGAGTTATTTTTTTATTTATTATTAGAAATGTAATGATATTGTTGATGCATAAATAGTAGTTTTAAATATGAGTTATGTAATATATGATTGAATGTTACGGTCAATGGTGTTGTTAATCGAATAATAAGTGTTTGTGGAAGGTCAGGAATCAAATGTGTACTATTATCTTGACCCAAGGCATTATAGCACTATCAAATTTGGTGAGCTTGCTAGCCTACGTGTTCAAAATTCAACTTTGTATGATTTAGTTTTATGTAGTACAGTAACTGTAGACACTTAAAAATGTCTTGAATGGTATTACACACTTAAATCCGATATACTAACATCGTTTCATCATGAAATCCATCTTCTTTTCATTGTTTGATTAAATGCCTCATTTTCATCTATTGATGTAATTAATCTAATTAGGTCAATTCCTACCCTTTCACACTAATATTTCATCTAGTTTAATTGAATAATGCAAATTATTTAATTTAAACCCTTTCCTTCTCATTTAATTAAATAATCTAAATCATTTAATTAAATGTCACAACCCTTTTTCATTAAATAAATTAATTATTTAATGGATATCCTCACATTCCTCATCTTGCACATTAAAATTTAGTTTTAATTACTAAAATGCTAATTTCTCCACCCATCCACTTGCATAGGAAATATTCCAAAGGAATATTCTCCTATTTAGCTCCAAAAAGGGAATGATTTCTTTAAAACAAACTTTGTAACAAACTTTCAAATTTGTTACAAAGTGTTTGTTTGAATCATTCTTATCCCTTGATCTTTTCTTGATCCACGTGATCTTTGTTTCTCATCCATTGATGAGAATCCTTGATCCATGTTTCACCCTCATTTTCATTATTGACCATTGATTGACCAAATCGATTTGAGCCCTTGATTTTTCATTTTCTTTCTTATAAATACATCACTATTTAGAGAGAAATGGATCCATCTTTTGATAGCAAAGTCATGTTGTTGAAACTCTCACTCACTTGCATTCATATTAAGCACTTTTAGCATTTTTAGATTAAAGCTTCATCCATTTAGCTTAAGCATCCATTAATGGCTTCTATATTAGCTTAGTTTGCATACATTTTAGCATAAATTCATAGTTATGGCTTATATCTTTAAATTTTGTTTAAGTTTAGCATAGATTGCATCCATTTATCAATCATCTTAGCATTTAGCACTCTTATTTATCATATTAAACTAGTTTTACATCCATGTTTCACACACATTTTATTAGTTTTGTTGGTTTTTTTCAATAAAATTGATCGAAACAAGCTCATATTATCCAAGGGATTGGGAAAGGGTTTCCATTCCACATAAATTGGACACCACTCCCCCAATGGGATAATATTTGAGGTCTTAGAATAGGTTTTTTTCAAGCTTTTGTGTTGATTTCATGTTAGTTTAATGGTTATTTAGTTTCTTGTTGATTTCGAATATCACATTGGGATCATGGCTTAGCGGATTAAATATGCCTCAAATTTGTATGGATTTGGTGTATTTATCTTATACTATGATCATGATCATAGTAACAACAACCAAATATTGCACGAGAGAGATTAATAAATCAGGCCAATTTGTAGAAAATGCAAAGACTTGATAATCTCCTATAAAACTTGTTATAAAGCATAACAATATGGTAAAAAGAGAGGAGAATGAATGCAAATTCCAACCTAGAGGGTTAGGTCAAAAGAAAGTTTGATATAATGATTAATACAATGGCATGGTTACTTCATGAGATGCATAATAGTATGAATGTGCCTAGATAGCTTACGGGTGAAGAAAGTGCTTTTGAGGGTAATTTAATTTCGATGTCACTCAAATCCACACATAAAATACTATTTTTGTTTTAGCTACAAGACCAACTTGATCTACCCTTTTTAATAAGGGGGTAGAGATTCCAAAAATTAAAGCCCAAAATTCATTTTTTGATGATATTAGGACTTGTCATACAAAATATAGAGCTCTTCACAAGGAGATCAAAATTGAAATATCACTCACCAATTATATGACTAGGAAGAATTCCAATAATGGTTACAAACCAAAGCCTAGGTTGCAGATCTTTCAAAGACATGTGCAAAAAGCTTCGGGAGGTTGACACTCTTTCCCTATGATGGATCTAATATATGCTTAGCTTGTGTGTGGATATAAAAGCTAGACACATGCACGTCCCTCAAGTTGATGATCAAAGACGAAGAAATCAATTTCTCCACCTTACATTTGGAGGGTATTATACATGAGTGATAGTACCATGATTTGATCACTCGAGGTCATAGATTCATTACCTCATATGACAAATTCTACAAAATTTTGACCAAGAGATTTGTGAAGATAAGAAAATGAACAAAGAAAATGACATAAATATTCAAATCAATATAAAACCTTTTACCTTGTTTATCCTATTTCTCCTTGGATGGAGCTAGAGGAAGAGTCGCACCCAATACTCGCTTGATGTGATCCTCTTGATATGTTGATGGGTAGAATGTGGTTCCTTATGAAACCAAAAACATGATTGTAGGATTGTGATGATGAAAGATCAAATGGATAACATATGGATGGGATAATGAAATATTAGATAAAAAAAATGGAGTAGGAAAATGCTATGATAAGAGTGCATTCAATAGGAAATGGGATAGCATAAGGATATGATAATGAAATATGACCAAATGAGATGATAGGCCTCCTATTTATAAAATTTCCAAGAGGAAAATCAAGGGCTAATATGCATTGGTTAATGGATGGCTAGGATTTGAGGAAGTCAAAGGCATGTATTGAGGGTTTAGGCTTGTAACGAGTGTCATAAGAGGGTTAGAGATGTGAGACGTAGGCTTGAATTTTGCATTCTCACATATGTGTGAGGTAGGTAGGTATGAGATATGTGGGGACACTTTTCATATGACAACAAGCTTAGATTGTGATTCATGTGAATGGATTTAATGACTAGGATTTAATAGATGAGGATTGAGGGTGATATGGAATTAAATATTGGATGAAAAGGTAATGATTATTTAGCATAATCAAGGTCAGGGGTTCCTATCAAACTACTCAAACTTGCATCTAATACAATTTTCAATAGAAAATTATGGTTCAAGAACAAATAATTTTGAATTTTATTATCTTTAGACAACATATTTATAATACAGGAGTACAAAAAATGGAATCATATAATCTCTCTCACTTCTCTCTCTCACTTCTCTCTCTCTCTTAAAATTCCCTAAAATATTTCCCCTCTATGGAAGATCCCTTCCAACATGCATTTATCTCCCTTTTATTGTCAAGTAGTTAGGAAATTGAATCAGATCAAATCCTAGTCATTTCTATAAGTAAAATGTTGTACAAGGATAAAAGTGCAAAAGTATGTCATAAGTAGCAATGATAAAAAACTCCAAAAATGTAGTAGAAAGCAATGGATCCATAATCAACTAGTTCAAAGAAGAGATTCCACTTTATGATCATTTGGCCAATAAAACTCAACAATTGTACCAAAGTGACATTATCTTCATCCTTTTCTACTTACTAAATTGAACCTTCTAAATGATGCAAATATCTAGTTTAGTTACATCCATCTACAACCTAACAATACTAATTTCATCGTCAAGATATTCATCTAAACCCACTGACTAAACTTTCAAATGTTCGTATCACATGAGTTCTTCCACAAATTTTGATGCCCATAGGAAACTTGTATACTTAAATTGGAAGTTAAATTCTTGTAAGGTAGATGACTTTAAAGTTCCCACAAATTTAGAAGAGTCCATCAGTATAGGTTTGTATGGGGGAAGTTATTGGAATCAACAAAGATTACTTAGGTTGATACAAAAGAATCTAGTTCACTTGAATAAGAGATTTTTGTGAATGTGGACAAACCTTACAATGTTGGTTGTGCAAGAAAACACATCAGAACTGATCAAAACATTGGAACCTATTGAAAATGTTAGCTCAACACCAAAACTTCATAAAGGTCAATAGTAGACCAAACATCTACGAGGGTAGGTTCAACAACAACCATGAATTTTGCTAACCAGTAATGGACCAAAAGTTTTTAAAGACAGAAAATTTTCATCCAAATCTTACCAAATTGGATTTGCATATACCCATTAATCCCTTTCTACAATGTGATGACCATAATTTGATCCAAATTGCCTCTAAAAACCCTAAATCCACAACCCAAAAAACCAATAGAAACAAACAAAAGGAAACAAAACTAAAAGCAAAGGAAATATTTTTGGTTGATGCAGGATTGCCTATCGACCCATATGCTCTTACATCAGACATGCCAAGTAAATGAAATTTTTCATGAGTTTGGAACTCATGAATGTTTGTAGGTGATTGAGATGGTGATCTCATTATTATTTTTAATCCAAAATTCTCCATTATCTTCATGACTTCTTCCTTGTAGATCACATGTTGCATTACTCCAACTCCACCTCCCCTTCCTTTTCTTGCTCTTTACCTTCACCATGTAGATCATCACTACTTGTTCCTCCTTGTAATTCTTGTTCATATCTTCCATGAAAAATTGAAAATATTCAACTTATGGCCTTTATTATTTCATCTCTAAATTTCTACTTCCTTGGTAATTATTTGTGTTTTTCATGCTTTTCTTCAATTCTTTATGCAGTTATTTCACAAAATTATTACCACTTCCTTTGTTTCTAGTGGAATTTTCCTTCATTGGAACCTTCATCAAACTGTTGTCAACCTATTTTGTTACCTTCATGACCTATTTTTATGATCTGAAGAAAACTATAGGATTGATGTATTTTACTTCCATCTCATTTTCTTTAATGAACTTAAAATATTATTTTGTCCACCTTTCACAATGGTGTATAAATTTCTCCTACCATCATAAATAGCCTCCCTTTCAAACTACTAAGGTCCTTCCATCAACACATGACATGCAGTTATTGGCATAACATCACAAAAGATTTCATCCTTATATGACCCAATCTAAAAAATAACTACACACTACTCATTCTCCATCAATTCATGTTCTTTTTGCAACCAAGTAACTTTATAAGGACTGAAATATTTTCTCTTTTTCAAACCTAGATTTTTTAACATTTCATAAATGACTAGGTTATTAGTTTACCACTATCTACAATTACTTTGCAACACTTACCTCCAGACTTGCATATAATTTGGATAATACATCTTCTCTGTGATGCTCCATCTCCTTCTTCATCTAGTTTCATTAATACTCTCCTAAACACGAGAGATTCTCCTTTGTCTAGTTCAGTTGTCTTTGGTGATGCTATATTTTCTTCTTCCTTTGTGCTAGGAAACTTCTAGTTGTGCTCTTCTTGTTGCCTTGCTGATGTAATTGTGGATATTTAAAGGTCCTATGACCAACTTCTCCACACTTGAAACATTTTTCTAAAAACATCTTATTGTTGTTACCATGTATTCATACAAAATATTCTTTTCCTCTTGTTACTTTATATGATTCTTTATTCCATATATAGTTTGCTTCTTCTTAGCAGGCATGTTTCCCAATGCTACTTGAATGTCTTCTTTATGTTTCCATTCTTCCTCTACCTCTTGAACTATTTTTTTTCCTTCTATACATCTTCTCTCCAGCCTTTAGGGTGAACTAGTAGGCCTCTTCAATTATCATAATTCTCAGCATACTCATCTCATCATGTATATTGAATCTTATCATGTTCATGTAATTGGATACCTTATATCTATCCATTTCATGATGCTCAAATCTAATTACCATCTTGTAAAATTCTTCTATTTTTTTAAACTTAAGTCTTGTTTTGGATTCCAAAGTTTTTTAATCAACTCTACTTCATATTCCTCACTTGAATAAATTTGGAATTTAGTCTAGAAACCATTTGTTTCCAACAGGTTATCCTTGTCTCACCATTTTCAACTCCCTCCACCAAAGGACATGTCCCTTAAGTTTTCTATGTGTCAAATTTACCCTCTGCGGGTCACAGATTTCTTCCAAGTCAAAATGATTTTCCAACTCACATATCTAGTCTATCATCTCTTCAGGGTTTGATACTCCAGAGAAATTTGGTACTTCTATTTGATTGCCCTTAGCAATCTTGGCAATGAATCTCATAGATCATTCTTGGCCTTCATCTACTATAGTTCATTTTCTTCCACACGTTCATCATTACCACTTCTTCCTTGCTCGTATGGTCTTCTACATTCTTTAGGTTTCTCCTCAAATCTACAACCAAAGTCCTCAATTCATTATGTATTTTAGTATGGAACTAATCAAATATTTCCTCAATTATAGGGTTTCATCTTCGTGGGGGAATATTTACAAAAGTATTGTATTTTACCTCTATTAGTTTCACATTATTTATCCTTCTCATGATTTCCATGTTCCTCTTTGCTCTCTGCAATAGTATGACTCCTCACAACCTACAACAAATCTTCATAGCCTTAAGAACACCTATCACTTCAACTCTTTACAGCTTCTCACCACCTCTGACCAATAAAAAATTGTTTTGATACTATTTGATGTAGTCAATGTCGAGAGGGTCCTATAAACCTACCCAACCTTGCATCCAATACAATGTTCTACAACAAATTATGGTTCAAGATCAAATAATTTGAAATTCTATTATTTTCAGGTAGCAAATTTGCAATATAGGAGTACAACAATGGATCCATATGATATATTTCACCTCTCTCTCTCTCAAACTTCCCAAAAATATTTTACCTCTCCATAAGATCCCTTCCAACATGCATTAATCTCCCTCTTATCCCCAAGTAGTTAGGAAATTGAATTGGATTAGATCTTAGCCATTTATGCAACTAAAATATTTATAGGTACAAAATTGTAGTAGCGAGTAATTTTCTTGTAAAAGTAACGAGTAAAAACTCCATAGATATAGTAGCAAGCAATATATGTACAATTGACTATTTCAAATAGGATATTTCGTTTTATGATTAGTTACTTTGTAATTGTACCAAAGTAACATCATCATTATATTGCCTTCATTATTTTCTTCTTATTAAACTAAACCTTTTAAATGGTGCATATATCTAGTTTTTTAGTTTTTTTTGGAGAATGCCAAGATCTAAAAGCATGAAACAACCTTCCATTAGTGAAAAAAATATGAACACAATAGTATTTCTATCAATATATAAATGAAGAGCGTGTAAATACAATGAAGAACCTTGAATATGTAGGCAAGATAGATGAGGTGAGAAGGTGGGAGTGAAACTCTGACTATCCCTCCAATAGTGCAACACTTATGAGCTCACTTGATAAGTGTGTGAGCAAGCACAAAAATATACATGCATCAAGTGTCTCGAGTGATGAGGACACATGTATCAATGCTATGAAGTGAGATAAAAGCATAAGAAACCTAAGTGAACTTAATCTATAGGTGTGAATAGGTCAATCCTAGAAAGGTGATTAGCTAACTAGGTGAATAATGACTATATTTACACTAACACCCACCTTAAGTGCAACTTAGAGCCTAATTTATGCAAGATGATGAGTCTCGACTACTAGGCCATGTTAGGTACTCATGTACAAATTTCTCATAAAGTGGAGTAAATGATAAAAACCCAGTGGGAAATAAAACCCCTCTTAAAAAGAGAAATGATGCAATAAAATAAAGTGTACAAGTGAAGAAGATAGAAGAACTCGTGATGACCCCCCAAGGACTAATTTCTATCACATAAGTACAAGAAATCTTCCCTCCCTATGAGAGACAAAGAGAGACAATAGACCCCCCATAAGATTGTAGAATCTGTAGTGTTGAGTAATGTTTGAAGAAAAATGCAAAATGTGATCCTTGAATGTTGAACAACATTTCTTCCCCATGGAAGAAGATAAATTGCAAATAGGTACATGAAATATTCCCACATGAGAAGAATAGAAGTCTTGGAATGTTGCACAAGATCCAAAGACAATGGTGACATATTTGAAAGTCGATGAAATGCTCCATGTGAAGGTTGATGTAGAACAAAAACCAAAGATGTAAATGGGTTGACAACATCATTAATGTGGATGTCATCAAAGGTACTTGCTAACTATGAATATCCTACTATCTTGAATCATGAGAAAACAATGATGTAGGAACACTCAATATTGAAGAAATAGAATTTGAAGGAGATGAAATCAGTGTAAGGTGAAGGAAGCAATGAGGAGGATAAAAATTCAAGGTTAAAATACCCAAATTGTATTTCCTTATACATGTTGAAGGTGCCAGTGTCATCTATACTCAAACCATCATCAAAGTAGGTAGAACCAAAAGAAGAAAAGGAGTATAATTTGCAATCATTATCAGCATGACCCATGTCAATGATGTCTCTACTCTGCAAATCTTTGATGATCATGAAATGTGGTCTAAAATCAATTATTTTTATTGTGCCACTATGTGTAATATAATAAATGGAAAGGAGATTATGGAAAAGGAAGGCATATAAAATACATCATTGAATGTTCCTTCTCCAATATCAATAGATCATTTTCCAAGAGCTGAAATACAAGTGTTATTTTCCATCGCTATTGGTGGGAATGAACAAGACTCATATGTAGAAAATGAT